>OZ037750.1:4156984-4425621 GCA_964035475.1 Salix caprea
TCCGACATTTAGATTGTGATGAAATTTTAAGATTAGTCTCTTGACACATTTATATATCTATTATGTTAAAATTTCTTAGCAATTATAGAAAATAATAACCTTCCGAGATTGATAATGATAGTCTTGTAATATTAAACATATTTATAATTTTATTCAGAAAAATCAATTTATTGTGTCTTTTTTTATATTAAATTGCACAATTCTAAATAATTTTATTTTTGAACTTAAACTATTTTTTTAATTAATATATATATAAATAATATAACTCCATACTAATATACCCCCAAACCAAAATATTTCTTTCTAATTATCCGAGGCGGAAATGACAAACATGGAATAAACCTTATACGAGGGCTGTAATGGTGGCATGGTGGGCAAGGCATCTCTCTCTGCAGGCCAGAGAAGTTCTGTGCCAGCAGAGCATACGCGGGCCGGGTCGACTGAAAACAAACCAGTAAAAAACATCTTTGCAAAACAAGATGCATACATAAAATCATTTTTGAACTAACCCGTGCTACAACAAAAACGAGAAATCTAGTGGCTTGAATAAAATAATTAGTACTTTGACCAGTCATATGGGATCGAGTAATTTCCATTTATTTAAAATCATGATTACAACCCCTCCAATCTATTCTTGATTATTTGGGCCCCACATTTCTTGAATTATTATCCATGTATCTATCTGTTGCCAATCCGTTTTGCTTCTTTGCTCAATAATTGCCCACTGATTTGCTTCCGTTACCGTTCAACACCCAACCGTTTTCTTTCCTTCAATTCCACCTCAGACAGCTCTTTCACTACAGTATTTTTTTTTAAAAATAATTAATTTCATATTTTCATGATTTCAATACAATAATATTAAAGATAAAATAGTATTTTGATATGTTTTAAAAAATATGTATTTATCTCATATCGTAATTGTTTGGTAGCATGACAAGTTTTATTTTTCAATATGTTTTATTTAAAAATATATTAAGTCAATATTTATCAATAGTCTTATTGAGCTGATATTAAAAATAAAAGAATATTTTAATATATTTTTAATTTTAAAAAAACATTTTGTATTATAATAATAGATAACACTGTATAATACAACTCTTGTTTTTGGATAAGTTTTCTTGAAGTTGGTGACTTTCTTCCTCGAGAACAATAATTTTTATATAAAATATAATTGAAGGTTCATTGTACTTGAGAATGTCAACAAAAAAAGATGAGGAAATATGAAGCATCGATACGAACAATAGTTTTTCTAGTTGTAAAAGATAATTGAGTAAAGAGATTGGATTTTTATTTTATTTTATTAGTTTGAAATTTTGAATTAATATCTGAAAAAAAATATTCGCTTGAATCAATAAAGAAATTTGATTAATTTATTTTAGCGCATAAATTAGTCTCAAGCTAATTTGATTGTAAAAGTAAAAATAAAACAGTAAATCCCTTTTTATTGTATTTCAAAAGGGATTTTTTTTGAAAGAATTTGATTTTTTGATTTTTATTGTTTTACTTTAAATTAATTTTTTAAATATTTTTAGATCATCTTTATATGCTGATATCAAAAATAATTTTTAAAAAATAAAATAAATATTATTTTAATATATTTTTAAACAAAAACATTTAAAAATTATCTTTAACCATACTTTCAAATAATTACGCATGTATTGATGCCGAGTTCCTACGGCGACCAGACATGTTCTTGCTTGGCAAATAATTAGAATTAAATATCTAACAACCCTAAAGCTAGCATGCTATATATGGTCCCTGGCCAGTATCTAATTAATATATAATTTACAAATTGGACGAAGAATTATAAAAAGACGAATCATGCCAAATATTAATATTATCAAATCAATCCATCTAATATAGTTTGGAAAAATTGAATCCTCTACTTTAAATTGTCCATATTATGCCCATAAATTTGTTCACTTTTACTTGGTACCACTCGGCAGCCATATGATTGGTCTTTGTTGCATGGAGGGCCTCAGTCTATTGCAAATTGGAAATAAAAGATTTAACTTGACTACAAATAGAAGAATTGAGGGGTCGATTTGATCAACTATGGAGCACTCAAGGACTACTTGTGATTTTTGCCCAAGAATCGTATGATCTTTTCCATCAAATTTTCAATACCATTAATCATGGTAGGTCGAACCCTCACTAAATTGGTCACTACTTTTTGCACTCATAAATGAGTTGGTCTAGCTAGCTCGTATTTTTTTTTTTTGATAATTAAATGCCAGTTTAATTTAACTCAAGACTGCAATATTACATATATAGAAACCACTTAGGATGATCATCTGAAAAGAATTTATTGGTTGAGAGACCATGAGTTGACCACTTAAGATGGTTAAGGGTTTATTAAGATAATATTTAACTAAATTATAGAAAATATTATGAGGTTTAGGGTTCAATCATACCTATAGCTTAAACCGTAAATCCATCCCGGTTTATACACGAGGTTAAAGTAGCTTCGTGATTTTTTTTTATAACCGAGGTGTCCGGGCCAGCTTGCACGCACCACAACTAATTCCCGGGCCCACTGAACATCTTGCAAGCTCAATGAGCATGTAAGGCGCCGCGGGGGTGACAGACATGCCTGACAAGACTTGAACTTGGGGTGAGAGGAAGGGAGAAGCCCTTCTTGACCACCAGTCCAAGACCCTGCTGGCGCTCCACGATTTCTTTGATTTAGGTTGAGTTTGAAGTGCACATGTTATTTATTTTTATCTTAATTTAAATGCTTGATCATGTCGGTCTAAATATATAAAAGACACTCATACTTGGAAAAATATGATAAGAAAATTAATGTACTTATTATATGATTCTGTTTGGTGTTGTAGTTTTTTCCCTATTTCATTATTTTTTTAGAAAGTTTTTTACTTGAAATTAAATTAAAAAAAACAAAAAATATATATAAACATATATTATTCTAATATATTTTGAAATAAAAAAATACTTTAAAACACAGTAATTAATAACAAACATGCAAGAGTGGGTTGCATGATTAGAGGTCAATGACTGGACGGGGATTCAAGTCAGGGAGAATTTAGTCATTTCAAACACAATCAATTGCCCACTGAATTCCAAAAAACGCACCATGAAGGAAAGGTGACCTACATGGCCCAACTTATCATCCCCATTGTCGACATCTGCAGCTACCTGTTGTCATTTTCATATTCTCTCAATAAATCTTTATATATATATATATATATGCACTGTTCTATTTCTCGTTATTTCTATCAAGCCTGCATTAATGTAATTTATTGATGTGTATATATATATGTGTGTGTGTGTACGCACATCTAAATTAAGACTTTTCATTGTTTTTCTTTTAACCAGCAAAAAACAAAACATTACTGAAGATTCAGCAGCTTATACTTAAAAAAGAAAAATCCCTTCTTTTTTTTCTTATAAAAAAACAGATTGACAGAGCGATTCCACCGAATTAAAATAAACAATTAACCATAGAATATCTCCATAGAATCCTTACGAGAATTCACCTTCTTTCCTGTATTTTCACATACAGCCTTCATTTATCTTTTATTTCAGTACCTGTAATTGCTAGGGGATCAGTCCCATGCTAGGTGATTCAAGTGTGGTAGCAACCTCCAGTGATGTTGAGACCACCGCGACGAGGGTCGTCCCTGAAGGGGGTGGTCAAGTTTGCGAAGCTGGCGGTGCAGGTGGTTTTGGTTCAAATTCAACCGAAGAAGATAAGAATACGGGCGTCGATCATAAAGCTGACCGGAGGAATTATGGTGCAAACCGGTGGCCTAGACAAGAGACTTTGGCCTTGCTGAAGACAAGGTCCGCCATGGATGCAGTGTTTCGGGACTCAAGTCTAAAAGGGCCATTATGGGAAGATGTTTCCAGGTGATGATTTGTTTTCTTTCTCTTTCCTTTTTCAAAGTGTTCGGTTAAACAAAAGTACTCTTAAGCTGTTGTTGATCAGTTCGTGCAGTTCTTAGATCTGTGAAGTGACTTTTCGCTAAATTCTGAGCACTTTCGTGGATCCCTAGCACAATGATATCTTACAGTTTTCTTTGTATTTGGATTTGGATAGATAATGTTGGCTGGTTGGTTCACTTTGAGGGAATTCAGTATCAAGAAGAGAAAAATAATGTTAATTATGATTCTCCATGAAGAAATTCTTCGCCTTTTCATGTTTGGATCTATTTTTTTTAAAATGATAATAATAACACAAGGAATTACCTGTGGTCATAGTTTTTCAGGAGTTCTCTCATCTTTCCTGGGCTTTTCTCTCTTCGTTTTCCTCATATCTTAGTTTGGCTTGGCTTTTTTTCTCTTTCTCGTGTCTATCTATAGTCAATTCATGTGTCGATTTTCTAAATGGTAAATTCAGAGATGAAGTGCTTGAGATCTTCTTAACTGGCAGGAAACTAGCTGAGCTTGGTTATCATCGGAGTGCCAAGAAATGCAAGGAGAAATTCGAGAACTTACACAAATACCACAAGCGAATCAAAGAAGGCCGAACTGATAAATCCGAAGGCAAGACTTACAAGTTTTTTTATGAATTAGAAGCCTTCCAAAATCATCATTCACATTCAACACAAACGCCAACAAAACTGCCACCGCCGCTGCCACCGCCAAAAGCTCAAACCCCAACGGCGACAACAGCCACATTGGCGTGGACTACTAGTCCTGCTATCGTCTCCCATGTTACTGTTCCATCAACGACAAGCCCTATCGATATCATGTCTCAAAGCATTGGCACACCAGCAACCATCCACACAATTAACGCGATGCCTTTATCTTCAAATTATCCGAATAATCCTTCTCAAAATACTTCACCATCTTCTTTACAAAACCTTGTTACACAACTTTTTTCTAGTTCCACTTCATCATCAACGGCGTCAGATGAAAAAATGGAAGGAGGTAGGAAAAGAAAGAGAAAAAGAAACTGGAAGGACTTTTTCCTGAGGCTGACGAGGGATGTCATCAAGAAGCAAGAGGATTTGCAGAAGAGATTTTTGGAAACTGTAGACAAATGCGAGCATGAAAGAATGGCAAGCGAAGAGGCTTGGAGAATGAAAGAGATAGCAAGGATGAATAGAGAACATGAAGCTTTAATCCAAGAACGATCCATGGCGGCATCAAAAGATGCTGCATTTCTTGCATTCCTGCAAAGGATAACGGGACAGCAAAACTCGACGGAAACACAAGCAATCCCACAACCCAAACTGACGCCGCCTCCACCTCAGCCACCTCAGCCCAGGCCACGACCGAGCAGTCTGGCAACGGCTACAAACTCGGAGGTTTCAAAATGGGATAATGGAGAAAATGTTACTACACCCAGCTCTTCTAGATGGCCAAAAGCGGAAGTTCAAGCTCTTATTAATCTCAGGGTCAATCTTCATATTAAGTATCGAGAAAATGGAGCAAAAGGGCCATTATGGGAGGATATCTCCGCTGGAATGCAAAAGCTTGGATATAATCGGAGTTCAAAGAGATGCAAAGAGAAATGGGAGAATATAAACAAGTATTTCAAGAAAGTCAAAGAGAGCAGCAGGAAGAGGCCTGAAGATTCAAAAACCTGTCCATACTTCGACCAGCTCGATGCTCTATACAGGGAGAAAAATATAATGGAAAGTGCAGTCAGCACAGGTTATGATGTCAAACCCATTAGCACAATGGAGCCATTAATGGTACTCCCGGAGCAACAATTGCCTTTCGAACATGCAAACCTGCCTGAGACAATCATTAAAGATAACGAAAGAGATATCAACTTCGATCCCAATATCGAAGAAGATGATGAAATATATGATGATGGTGGTGGTGGTGGAGATACTGAACAGGAAGAAGATGAGGGAGGTGATTTTGAAGTAGCAGCACACAAACCAGCTTCATTGGGCAATGGTGAGTAAGTCAAGGTAGGAAACTTCGTATCAAAATTGCACTGCCATCATGGTACAGACAACGGGGGTAGAATTTCCAAATTCAAAAACTTACTGAAGATGAATCAGACAGAATTAATCAACACATGTCGATCATTCAGGACTGATCAATTAAGGTGCATGCAGCTGAGGTTGTCCAATCGATCGATGAGAATGCAGGTTCTGGTTGCCATGTGAATGGTGCCCACTTTTATGTTTGCCCATATCTGTACACATGGATTCCATTCTTTAGTGGAAATTATTAGAACAGTTTTTTTCTTCTTAATTGTGTTTTATTCAAATTAATAATTAACATATGTTATATAAAACTGTGGAGAAATAGGCTGGTTTCCTCTCTTTTTTCTTGCAAATAATATACTTGTTATATTTTAGGTGATGTTTTGTCTGCATAAGTAGATAGATTTAGAGAGAGCGCTTCGTGCAAATAGCAAATAAAACAGTGTTGTATCTGCTGTCATAATTCTTTTTAGTGGGGTTGTAAATGATCAAAGAAATGGTTTTCTACTGTCGCGTTTGACTAATTGGGAGATCATCTCTTAATACCACTCAAAAACCTTAGCCAACAACATGAGAATGAGAAAGAATTTGTCTGGTGCTGTTAAGTCACTGCTGATAATTAATCACAGCGTGAGACCTCAATAAGAGAGGATATTTAAGCGGCCAACCCTTTTGAAAATTAGGGTTCTCCCTAACATCTCAGCATCCCATGAAGGTCCTACCAGGAGGAATCTTCTAAGTTGTCTTCAATTAAGTTTTGTGTCGTATTATTTGAAAAAAATAATATAAATTATATTTTAATATCTTATCTAACGGTTTAAGTTCTTAGGTAAGATGATTCATTAATATAGTATCAAAATCTTGCTGACGGTCATGAGTTCGAATCTCACCACACCCCAAACTATTTTATCTCACCACACCCCAAACTATTTGACAAAAATTAAGTACAAATATGTGAGTTTGTACAAATTTCAAACTTAAAAGATTTTTACTTGAGAAGATATATTAGAGAATAATATAAATTATATTCTAAGACTTTACCTAATAATTTAAGATTATATGTGAAGTAATTTCTTGTATGCTATGTTGACTGTCAACGTAGCCATCATCATACTGATTACTTATTGATGATCAACCAACCTATCATTGATCACAGAGGTGATCATTATATGTTGAATGAATTTCTCATTTACCACGGTCCATTTTCCTTTTGACTTGTACACGCCCCATGATGTTTTGCCCAGTTTCTTGGGAGGATAGATTATTGCATCGCCCATTAAAAGGTGAGGGTCCGCAGATTGAGTGGTCATGGTCCAAATGAAGGAAGATGTTCTGTTCATAGTTAGGGCATTGAGATTTAAAGGTTCCTGTAGCTATCATCACTGCACAGGCACAAAACACAACTCTATCTTTATCCTCAGTAACGTCAATCTTCATGGACTGGATAAGAATCTAACTGAACCCACCACCGTTTGGTGCTGAGAAGTTGTAAGAACCTACTGCTTCTTCGCTTGTCTCCACTGCTAAAACTCTCAAATTGACCTAACAATTAGGTATAAACTTAGTGTGAATGGTCATGAAAACATAATTATCATTAGTGGGATTCATCTGTTGAGTTAAAAAACAACTTAAGTTTTACTCATTTATCTGAACCATAAAATATACTTTCTAAAAAGTGGAGTTTTGTTGCAATTTTTTTTTTGTAGCGACCCATGGTAGCCAAATATTTTTTCCATTTTCAAACTTAGTTTTAGCAATTATATGTTTAGGGAAGTGAATGTGCCTTTTCCATTTCGGCCATCTTATGCATTTGTCTTCCATAGCTGTGAAATATATTTAATTGAATATTGTCACGGGAGATTAATAAGAAAAGGCTAGCCATATATATAGTCTATCCCCGCGGCACAATTCCTGCACCAGAGATGCCAGCAACGTATATGTTTATATGTCTACCCTGATTAATTACATGTCACTATTTGACTGAAACCTTCTACTTCAAGAGAAAATCCAATTCTGATCGACCCACTGAACTTCAAACCTGTACTGCTTTCTCAAATGAAAAGGCAGTACTTTTATTTGGTCCGATTTAGCCCCTAACTCGGACGATGACAGCGACAAACGTTCAAGTATCGGTAGCAACATCATGTTTGGCTCTAGCCATGGAAATCGAGAAAGAACTCCAACGGGAAACCATGGAAGGGGTTAATATAGTTAATACTAAAAAAATATACTAATTAAATTATAGAATCATCGAATAATTTTTGGATGAAAACCGGGGTTAAGTCTGTTTTTTTTCCTTTCCCAATGGAAGGCGTAGTATTATAATATGGCATCGTAAAATTTGATATCTCAAATATGATTATCGAATAACTTCATCGATTTGAGCTAGCTAGCTAGATATATATTCCTCAAAACAAGAACTGGCCAGCATTTTGGTGAGAGTGCTGATTGATTAAGTGTTCTTTTAAACTTAGAAACAACGTCTACTATAGCATATAGCTCAGGCTGACATTCCTTTATCAACCACTTGTTTTAAAAAAAGTGAGCTTTCATTGTCATAGAAACTGTCACCACCCAGAGCAGTGAGCACGAGTGGATCAAAGGATCGGCATGCAATTAAGAGTCCTCGGGTTTGCATGTGCAATATTAAAAATATTAAAAGAGTAGTTGAGAATATATTTGGAAAATATTTTTGAAAAAAATTAAAAAATATTTAGTTTTAATTTTATTTTTAATATATTTTTAAATAAAAAATATTTTTAAAAATAACATTATCGCACTGCACCACGGAACAAGTACTAAACTTTTTCTTGCCAGAACCACATTTATGGGAGTCGCGGTCTCACACTGGTTAGTGTCCATTCTGATACTATTGTCAGGAAGATTAATGCAATGAACAGCTTCCAGGCCTACAAATACAACCTTGAGTTGGATCCAGGTATCTAATTTATTGTCCAGAAAAAGTTATTTATTGCATATGCAAATTCAGTAATCATCCCGTACAATTTTCTCATAATCTGTCGAGGTGGAAGATAAAATATTACAGTGCCCGTGATATTTTCTTGGAAGAGAGGGAAGCTTCAGAGCATCCATTTAGTGATGAGGGCCTCTTTGAATCAAAGGAAACGGTTTCGTTTTGCACTAATAACTGTCCTCCAAAGAAATAAAAACAGATTAGTATTGATGAATGGAAATTCTGTATTTTGATTAATCTTAAATTCCACCCAAGTATTGCTAAATGGTTTCATTAAAGTCCCATGCCCCCCTGTGATTTTATCATCTTGCTTGGCCCAGAGACCTCATCACAGAAAATTTATAAGATTATAAAGAATGGAAAAAAGAAAGAGAAAGGAACTTTTCTAACAGATAGTGTTGATGTGATAGGTTAGTGGTTTTAATTTTAAATACTTTTAAATTATTATTTTTTTTTATCAATATTGTTATTTTTATTTAGAAAAATGAAAAAAAAACAATTATTTTCCTTCAGAAAATTGAAAATAAAAATAGATTTCCTTCCTATTATTTTCGAAATATTGAATGATGGTTTCTAATTGATGTTTTTTTTATAATTATTTAACTATCAAGATATGAAAAATATATATATATAAAAAAGCATATAAAAATGATAAATTCCTAATTTAGAAACATTTGCAGTAATATTAATTACCCTACATAATGAAATGATAAGTGTAGCCTTAATTAACAGTACGTCACGGAAATAAATTCTTGTCTGCTCGATTATGTTCTATGCGATCTTTCTAATACTCTTTCTCCTTGCCATTTTCTTCAAAACATATCATTCCATGCATATGCATGCTGTACAACCTGATTGGAAGCAAATTATTAAAATGATTTTTTTTAATTGTTATTAATATTTAGATCTATGATAAATAGAAATTTATTAAATTATATTTTTTAACAGTTTGGTTAAGCTTTACAGCTCTGTATATGAGAGGAAAGATTAAGCATTTTCAGGAAACTTTATTTTAATTTAATTTTCTATGGGTGTGTCCCTATGCAATGGCAAGTGGAGTTTTCATTGTCTTATACTGTAACTGCACAGCAGAATACGAGCTCCTATCCATAAATAAATATCCAGACCAATCAATACGTGGGGGCACATATTTAATGGACAAAATTTCTTTTCCATGTAGGTGGGCAGAAATCGCAGGGCATGTCCAGTCAAAGGGAAATGCACCATGAACAGCAGCTGCTTTACTTTCGAACACACACTGTCTTAGGCTCCAAATTATTGCTGCAATAATTAACAACAAAAGAAATGATCTCTTGCCGTGATAATGCATATAAAGAGATGATTCCTTTGCTCCGAGAACAAAATGAAAATTAAATTGTGATGTCTATATATATTTATCCTTAAACGTGGTGTGAAAATAAAAAAAATTATGATTTTCATAATAGATTTCGAGTTCGAGTTAAGATGTGTATTTTTTTTATAAAAATCTAAAATAAATAGAATTTTATCCACTTACCTGGATCATAAAATATATTTTTTGAGAAATAAGATTTCCTAACATAAAAATAAATAAATATATATACTTAGACTTGTATATGATGTGTATATATGGGAGTCGATCGTCTGCCTATAACGGAAATATATAGCATTGGAAGGTTCGTAGGGCTCGTTGAACATCCCAACCTAGTTCCTTGGACAAGAGAGGCAAAAAGAAGCGTGGCGAATTAAAAGCTACTGCAAACTCACGTTAATGGGCTAGTTAGTTTAGGGTTCCAAGCAAACTAATTATGTATAACAAATGTTTTTTCTTGGGAAATAAAAAGATTCAAACAATAATGAGTTTTGAATGACTTTAAAAAATCATATGGGATTATGAAATCAAATAAAAAAATATAAGTTGGATAATATGTGATGAAATTAGTGTTCTTTCCTTGACAAACGTGCGATTGACATCTGATTAGTAATGGACGGCAATTTGACCGAATCCTTATGTCGTTTTGACATATATTCTATAATTGTGAAAAGAGATAATGTTTTTGTTTTTCAATTAATCCAGATTAGAGATATATAGATTTCACAAGGTTTAATTACGTGCTGAAGCATATATATATATATATATAAGATTTAAATTATATTTGTTTTGTGTAAAATATTTATTCTACATGTAGAATTCTTTCCACTAAAATGTTTTACTTATAAAATATCTCCCCGTAGAATGTTTTCATTCAAACATAAAAAAGCATTTTCAAAAGAAATAGAGAAAAATCTAGAAAACATTTTCATATTTTACATTTTACGCAAAAACAAACAAGGTTTATGGCTTCACGTTTTTTTTTTTTTTTATTATTATTATTGTTTAATTCTTTTCATTTTGAAGCTTCAAATTGAAGATCAAATAACATGTTTCCCGATCATTTTCTTGGCTCTGATTTCAAGAATTTGATGGGAACCGAACAAGCGAAGAGAGATTAGAATCTGTATTCAAGTTCATATCCATGATTAGATTAACAGCTTATAAGATTCCTCTCAGGGGACCCTACAGCTTGCTGAAGGTCCCTGAGCAGCGTGACAGCTTGTGATGTCGGCATGTTGTGGGAAAGGGTCCCAAGTCGGAACTCGTGGGTCGGCTCAACCCTCCATTTTTTGCTTCCTGCTTATCCACCATAGCTCAGCTGGAAATATATATATTACATATCATGTAAATCTCTATGAGAAAACAGATAATATAATTGAGCCAGATGAAGGGATGAAGACGAACACCAAAAACCATTTCTCTCTCGCATTGGCACTGCCATGAACATGAATAGAAACTACAACGCTATTCTCTTGTATTTATTAACTCTTTGGGCTCTACTTATTAATTTTGCAAAATAAATAAATAAATCATAAAGCTAATTAAACATGCTAGCTACAACCCACCATGTGTGCTTTGCTTACAAATTAATTCGGATCCAGATTCACGGCTGCCGGAGACCGATGCAATATTCCTGTGAATTCTCAAAGAGTTGTTTTTTTGGCCTCAGGATTCTCACTCATCTGTGTTCATTGATGTCTGTTTGTTTGTTTGCTACGATTTCATAGCCACTAGCTTCGTCTTCATCTTCATCATCCATATTAATCCTGTCATCCTCGTCGTCATGATTTTGCTGATCATCGCTTTCCAAATCTTCCATCTCTGAATCAGGCCTGAGTTCTTGTTGTGGAGGAGGCCATTGTTGCTCGGGCTGTACCATTAAAGGGACTGAATTTTCAGGGTTCATACTGGACGGAACGTCAATCTTGTTCTTCTCTTTATATAAAGCATCAAGTTGGTGAAAGTAGGGACATGTTTTCGAATCCTCGGGCCTTTTCTTTTTACTCTCTTTCACTTTCTTGAAGTACTTGTTGATATTCTCCCACTTCTCTTTGCATCTCTTTGCATTACGATTGTAGCCAATCTTTCTCATCCTAGCTGAGATCTCCTCCCATAGCGGCCCTTTTGGTCCGTTGTCCTGGTACTTGCAATCAAGATTAGTCCTCAGCCTGATTAAAGCTTCGACCTCTACTTTAGGCCATCTTGAAGAGCTCGCTGACGTAAAATTCTGATCCCCGTTATCTGATTTCACTATGTCCAGATTGGCCACCGCTTGTGGTAGTGGCGGCGGCGGCGTTGGTGCTGGTGCTGGCTGTGATGTTGGAGGAGGAGCTGGTGGTTGTGATGGTGGTGGATTATTCTGTACTTGACCCGGATTTTGCATTTCGGATAATTTTTGCAGAAATGACATCACCGCAGCATCTTTAGTTGCCGCAACGGATCTTTCTTGGGCTAAAATTTCACGCTCCCTATTGATTCTTGTCATTTCTTGCATTCTCCAAGACTCTTCTCTGACCATTCTTTCATGTTCGCGTCTCTCAATTGCTTCCAAGAACTTCTTCTGCATCTCCTCCTGCTTCTGGATCACTTCCTTCATAAGCCTTTCAAAGAAGTCCTTCCATTTCCTTTTCCTCTTACGACGCCCTAGCAGCTCCGCGTCCGAGGATGTCGATGAAGAAGTGGAATTGGAATTGGAGATGAGATCTGAGGAGAATTTTGGAAAAGAGGATGGGGTATTGGTATGGGGAGGCAGATTTGTAGGGTTTGCTGCGAGTGATGGGAATAAGATTGTAGGGTTTGTTGAAGGAAATGGAGGGACAGTAAGATTTATTGCTGAAGTTACAATGCCGTGAGACATGTTTGTGGCTAGTGTTGTTGATGGAACAGTACTGTGAGAAGCCCCAACAACATTAGGAGAATGATTAGCCACTGGCATTGCTATTGTTGTGACTACTGGAGAAGGAGGTTCCGGTGGTTGTGGGGGCAGCGACAGCGGCGGTGATAGTGACGGAGGATGACTTTCAAAGGCTGCTAATTGATCGAAAAACCTATAATTCTTGCCTTCTTGTTTACCAGTTCGACCATCTTTGGTTCTTTTGTGGTACTTGTACACGTTCTCGAATTTCTCTTTGCACTTCTTGGCACCTCGATTGTAACCGAGCTCTGCTAGCTTCCTGATACATAACAGCAGTTGCAACAAAAACATAACTCGAATTCTTGTTTTATCCCATCTTGAATACGGCAATAAAAACAGAAGATCTTGAGCAATATTCGCACATAAAATAAATGTGAAATTTAAAACAATAAACATCAACTGAAAATTAAGAAAGAGTGCTTCGATGAACACGGTTTTGATCTTGGATTTACACATTTTTAAGCTGAGTTTTAAGAAGAAATAATTCCGTATATCTTAACACTCCGTCCAATTATGAACCTGGCTAGTATTTGATTCTACTTTCAAAGGGGACAATTCAGACAACCCACAAATGTCAGAAATCTAAACTCTGAACATGCACTTGATTGTTATTGCAGTGTGCGCTGGAGGAAGGAGATTTTTTAAGAAAAGAAAATAATCATAAATACAGTCTTCAATTGCAAAGGACTACTACTAAATAGAAAACTAGCAAAGAGAAGAACACAAAAAAGAAAATTGAACTCCAGACAGATCTCTATCAATGAACTCCTGAAGCCATATATACATATATGAATATGTATAGTGGTAGCTCACTAAATCTAAACAAAACAGAAAGAAAAAAGAAAACTTTGTAATCTGATGAATACCTGGAAACCTCCTCCCATAAAGGACCTTTAGCACTAGCATCACGAAACGCAACGTCCATGTCGGACCTTATTTTTAAGAGGGCCAAAGTCTCTTGTCTTGGCCACCGGTTTCCTCCAAAGCTCCGGTCACCTTCAATGTTTCCTTTATCTTCTTCACCTCCAACATCATTGCTGCTTCCTTCATGACGAGCACCGGTTAATGGAGAACCTTCCTTATGACCTCCTGCTCCCCCTCCCCCTCCCCCTCCACCACCACCACCACCAGGGGTTGTCGTTGTGGTTGCTAGCACACTACTTGATGAGTTCCCTAGCATAAGACTCTCTTTCTTTCCTTTCTAACTCTCAATATTACAGCTCCTTGGGAAAAAAAAACGAGCTTAAAAAATAGAAGGAAAATAAAAATATCATCAAAGCAAAAGAGAAGGTTAATTCTCTTGAGGGTTTTATGGGAGATGGTTTGTATTGTATGGTGAATTCATTAATTATTTCTGTGGGATCTGCTTGTCGATGTCAAGAAGCTGTTTCTTTTCTATTTTCAATACAAGTATTTAATTTATTTTCCTGGGCTGGAATCTTTGAAGGATTTAATTTATTTATTTTTGTTTCTTTTTCTCTCGTGTATTGTGGGGTGGTAGGGTTGGCTGATTAAAAAGTAGAGCAAGAGGTGTCACTTGGTGCTGTAGCAGTGATAATAAAGCTAGCTAGCACAGAAAGATATACAAAATTTATAATAAATATATACAATAATGCCACGGAAAAGATAATAAATATTACAGGAATTCATCAACAGCTGCACTGCACATAGAGACGAGGGTGATAATTTGCTGGCTTTTGTCTGTCCAGCTAAATTTGGTTAAAAGCCGGCCCACGTAGGTCAGCTTTTTTTTTTTTTTTTTTTTTCTGTAATTTGCATTTCCATTGCAGGAGTGAGTCTTCAGGATTACGTATTTATTTCTCTATTATATTTTTATTGTTTTTGGGGAGTCTATGGAGACAAATGTCAATGGCGGTGGGAAAGATTTCATGTGGAATTGCTAAATTAGCCTTAAAAACGGATCCCATTGACCTTTAATCATTGAAGGGCTACTCAGCCTTGCAATTTTTTATTCGATCACCTGCTCTGTGATCTGGGGTTGTCCCTGTAACTCAGAGTTTTCTATACTTGGTGGTGGGGTTTTTTCCTGTAATGCCAGAAATGTCCCTGGGTAAAAAAAATAAAAAAATGTATTCAGCTTTTGTTGTTGGTTGACACTGTGCGTACACTGCTTGTAGTGTACCAAGGGACCTACTGTGAAATGTGAAAATGACTTTGACAGAAATTATTTTTTCATAATTATTGCGGAAAGAAAAGTGTGGCAGTGAGCTTATCTGAAGAAGAAGAGACATCTTGAAGTGGGATCCACTGTGGAGAAATGAAATAGAAGTAGGTCATGTTATTAGGCCAAGCCATTTATGAAATGAAGTAAATGGTGGAGAATTCAGTTAGGTTGCGACCAGTCGTCATAAATAGGAGGCAACAGTTTTAATGGCTGTGATCATCCATCATTCGGGAAATAATTGGCCAGAATTTGGGACCATTAGCCCTTCGTAGCTTGTGATTTCATTCTTGTTTCACTAATTATAGCCTCAAATATATATATATATATATAATTGAATAAATCAAAAATTATTTATACAACAAAAAAAAAAACTTATCAAGCCCCATTTTTATCTAGCCAAAGTTAATTTTTGGATTTTATCAATTTCACTTGAAAATGACGACTTTTATATTATTGCTCGTCTTTTGCCGCAGTTAAAAATATATATAGACTCCGTGAAAAGCTCAAGTGAATTCAAAAGTTTATGTATGTATTTAATTGAATAAATCAAAAATTATTTATACAACAAAAAAAACTTATCAAGCCCCATTCCTATCTAGCCAAAGTTAATTAGTTAAACATAATTTCCATTTACGTTTCTATCTATCATGATTTACAACACATGAAAATGCATTTACCAAAACAAAGCAAAACAAAAAATCACATAATTATTATACAAAAAGAATAAAATAGAATAGGAAATAACTAAGAACAAAATTGTCTAAATATCAAAGATTATAAGTCATGCAAAGCCATCAATATTGGCAGGGGAAAAAAGCACAGACCAACACCTATTAACTTCACCAAGAAATGGTCCTCTTATTTCTAAATCAACATTGTCTCATCAAAGTAAGGATATCCTGTTGACTCTATAACTAATGCATAATTATCACTTAGTTAATTATATGTCTAGATGTGCTTTCAAATAGACAAAATAAAAGCTCTTGATACGATTAGTTGAGATTTTATCCATACGGGTTTAAGAGCTTTTGGACTCACTAATGTCATGGATAGATGGATTAAGGTAAGCATATATGTGAATCATTTCTTCATGAAAATGAATGGAGAAAGTTGTATTTTTTTCCTATTTTATTACCTCTATCTCTAACGCATCCAAAACAATTTAATGAAAAGGGATTTATTTTTTATTGAGCTAATTAATTAGTAGTTTCAGAGGCTCTTTAAAGTCACAGTCTCGTGGACTTTTTATATCAACCAAGTAAAATGGATGAGACCTAAGGTACGTACATATAATTTATTTTATTTTTAACATCCCATTCAAACTAATTCAGCAAGTCAATAAACAATGCAAGAAGTGGGGTCGGTCCGATTAATCAATAAATGCACGGATTAATAATATTAATCTCTTACAAACAAAACACTCCATTATCATTACGTGTGCACAAATCAAGTGACGGGGATGTGATTGTGATGATAAAAAAGAGATCCAGGGGCATACGAGTAAAAAGGAAAGAACTTGGGGAGAGAGGTAGGTGAATATGAATTAGAAAAAAAAAATCAGAAACAGTGTCGTTTTATTTGATAATTTCTGGGATCTGTACCGGTAATTTGATTGGTGACAACGAGCGGAGAAGATAGATCAATGCATTTGCTTTTCCCACGTCATATATATTCTTCATTCATTGAGTTTCCAAAAGGTGGAATAATTAGTTTCCTAAAAGTGGGAATTATATTCTTATTCTTTTTTTTCTTTTTTTTTAATTTCCTAAAAGTGGGAATTACTTGTAAGCTCAGGAAAATTGACATTATAATTTTGGGGGTTCAAATTACTCATCTTCCTTGTATTTTTGCTCATCTCACCAGACATTACATATTTTTCTGGTCTTGTTTTCATGCAATTGCTTCGCTAGCAGGAAATTCTCTAGCTGGATCGGCATAGATAAATGGATATATATAAATGCCCTGTAGGACTTCCCTGGCTAGCTGGACAGATGCCTGCCACCATGCTCGTGTTTTTGCCCCCTGCCTGCATATTATTTACAGCTAAAAACCGACTGTAATTATACATCAGGCTGCCACGTGTTGTAATCGCCAAAAAAAGGGAACCACTTGGCACACAAGTGGTGCCTGTGATTGACAACTTTTATGAAAGCTGAGCGGGGCTACATGTAACAAGTTGAGTATGCGCTTATCTATACCTGGCCGGTGTCGTATTACATTTCAGGAGAATATTATATATTTTGATGCAGAATTTTGGAGAATATATATTCTTTTTTTTTTTGGAAAATATAAATATTGCATGAATGGTAAATTAGTGACAAAAGAAAAGGATGCAGGGAGGAGCTGGCTTTGATTTATTACTGGACCATATGAAAAGGTTACAAGTAGACAAAAGGTTTGTTCACATGGGTGGGCATGTGATGTGAATGTACACTAACACCTTCTGTCTGTCTACCATGTGGATTAACCTCTACATTTATCTGGCACCAGCTAAGCACCACCAAGTGGATTCTTCCTTTTTTTTCTCTTTTCTTTTCTTTTAACTGCATGCACCGCTAAAAAATAAATTGTATTTTTCTTTTCTTTTTTCCTTAAGAAAAAGGGACCACGGCAGAGAGAATTTTAATATTTATGACTCTTTTTTTTCCCTCCCTTCTTTTAATACGCAGTCACTTGAACGCGACCCAACAAAGTCTGTAATAATGCTCCAATGACTCGTATAGCTTTTTTATAAATCATCACCATCATCATATTTCTCATTTTTTTCAAATTAAGAATTAAGGGGTTTTTGACATTATATTTTAAAAAATAATTTTTTTTAAATTAATTTTTTTGATAATATTGAAAAGTGTTTTGATATTAATTTACTTGAATTGAAAAACAAAGGGAAAATCGGTCATTG
The DNA here is from genome assembly GCA_964035475.1 of Salix caprea. Classification (NCBI taxonomy): domain Eukaryota; kingdom Viridiplantae; phylum Streptophyta; class Magnoliopsida; order Malpighiales; family Salicaceae; genus Salix; species Salix caprea. Next base: position 4,175,223 of record OZ037750.1, read on the forward strand.
TCATCGATAATTGACTTCACCAACACGGCGATTAATTATTGATTGATATTTAATAATCAACATCGATGGAGGCTTCTCTAGTCAAATTACTTTCATCCATCATTAAATCTCAACGCTGGTAAACATGATTGGAGTATAATGCAAGCAATAATCACAGCCATGTGCGAAGATTGGAGTATAATTGCAGCAGTACCTCATGCCACTTAAGTAGAATCATTGGAACATGAGAGCATGTGCATCTGCTACCTCAACAAACCCTAGCCCATGTATATTAATTTGAGTGACGTGAATCCTTTATAAAACCTGGAAGAAACATAATTTTACTTGTTCATCGAAATCTGTAAAATATATTTTTCAAGAATAAGATTTACGCTTATTAAAAAAAAAAAGCATCTCGAGGAAAGTAGACATTTGTTTTGTGAAAGAAGCCACTGTAAATGGACCCCATGAGAGCAAAAGAAAGCACTCAAAAAGTCCATATTAAGCAAAGAAGGGTGGAGGCCCCATGTGAGCACAGACGAGCTTACATGGGGGAGGAAGAAAGGGGGAGAGAGTGGTCAAAAAACGCGTTCCTCACACTTCCGCCACTTCTCTGCACCTTTTCTTTCCCCTCCCTTTTGTTGCTCGTGTCCACTTCTTCTTCTTTTTATGTGATCAGACACGAAATGGATAACCCTAGCTAGCTCTGCTGAAAGACTTTTGTGTTTGCAAATACACGAGTAATAGGTACTGAGAGTGATTCATACGACGACGAAGCAAGAAAGATTCACCATGAAAGCAAGATTGTCCGAGACTTACCTCGTGAGCCAACGTTCTCATGGAGCAGATTTATCATCCCATTGCGCAGTTATGATTATCGTTTGCTGCGTCTCTTACATTTTAATTACTCTCGGTCTTATAAGAACATGGGTTCAGCAACGTGATGATGACAGACATGTGAGATAAAAAGATAAATTATATTCGGTATCTTATTTAAGTTTTAAAGGGAAATAGTTTTTTATTATTGTATCAAAGTTTTGTTGATTTAATGGTCATGAGTTCAAATTTTATCATTTTTATTCTATTTGATAAAAATCAAGCACCAAATAGCATAAGCTTATACAAATTTCAAGCTCAAAAGATTTTCGTGTTAAAAAATATTATAAATCATATTATAAATTACGAAAGGCTGCAACTTCAGAAGATCATTCCCAGAGACACCTGCCAGCATGGTGTTTCGAAAGTTACCACCATGCATTTTGTCAAAGAATACCGTGTTATTTTCGTTCAAATATTTAACCCTCTCCGTCATCGGAATTCTATCACTCAATTATTACAAAACATGATGGGACATCGACCGAGACATGCTATTACTTATTCTACTTAGTATTTTAATATTTAAATGTTATTTCTCAAAATATTAAACAGTTTTGATGATTTAATTAAAATACAGAATATTTTTTCTCCGAATTCTCTCTACTTCTTCTTCTTCTGCTGCTGCTGCTTTTCAAATACCTTTTTTCTTTTACAGACAACACCATAAACCTATATACCTTTTTTCTTTTACAGACAACACCATAAACCTATATACCTTTTCTCGTTCTTTTCCAAAAAAAAAAGGAAATAATTGGGAGTGTTCTACCAGATTTAACACGTTCCATCATTTGATGACGATAAGAGATTATGCATGTAGTCAAGCCTGGAACTAAATGCAATGGCAGTAACAACTCTCGTCTCTCTAGCACTCCAGCCATCATACTTCGATTGAGAGATGCCAAGAAGAGTGGAAATATACGGGGAGAGTATGTTGGAAGAAAAATATAAGATAGGGTAGCTAATTTATATAAGAATAAAGTTAGAGGAAAAAAAAAGGAATGAGAGGAATGTTCTTTTTATTAAATATTCTCTCAAAAGAATATTTTCTAGATTTATTTTTCTTATATATTATGCCTCTAATTACAAGTCTATTTATAAATCTTTTATCCTAGACAATCAAGGAATAAATTTTTAATACATATAGAAATCTAACATTCTAATTAAACATGTATTTTAGTAAACTAGTCTATTACAAATCTTTATTCATTAAAGATTCCTATATTAATTAGGATTCCTCTTTTAACTAGAATTTCATTTAAAGTTATGAAGTTCTAACAATATTAAAATTCTTACAAACTTTAAAAACTAGTTGATATTGAAATTCAAGCCTTTTATTTTATTTTCTTTGTTTAGGTGTAATTTTATTTTATATTAATTTATAAAAAAGTGAAAAGTGAAAGAAAGAAAAAAGTTTATTGGTGAAGCCTAACTTCATTGAAGAGATGTTAAGGATTGTTAGATATTAGAGGTACACCTCCTTTAATTTATTGGACTAAAATGAAATAAAAACTATAAGAGAAGTACCTACCTCAATCTAGGAATAAACTTTTAAGCTAATAGAACTATATAAACCAATGGAACAAGTTTTTCTCTTAGGCATAAACTTTAAAGCTAAAAGAAATATATAAATCAATGGATCAAGTTTGCCAATAAATATATAACACAATTTAATGATTACATGATAAGTTATGTCATAAGATAGAATGAAGTCATGACTTTATGTAGATTTTTGTAAAATTATGAATGATGATCTTAGGCAAGAAATGCTTATAAGAGTCTTCACTTTTGACCAAGCCTATATTGTAATGCAAGATTTTGAATTTCTTATAAAAAGTTATTGATATAGACCTCTTTAGAACCACTTTTAGGTCTGAATTTAGAAATAATGGTTATTTATTAGGTGTTCCATCTTGTAGATCTAATCCTAGTAATCCCTAGACGTACAAAGACAATAAGGAAAAACAAGTCACTAATGACATGTATAGGTTGAGCTCAAAGGTTTGATGTGCTAAATGTCAATGTTTTGGTCATATCTTCACCAATTACACCTTTAAACCCTTATTCATCCAAGAATAAAGACTATTATGTGCAAATGTATAAGCTCGATCCTAAGAACTCTAGTGACCTAGATGAAAAAAATGTTCAAGAAGAGAAACTTAACATGATAAATCCAAATGAGTATTAAAATGAGGTAATAAAGAATATAATAATTATGGTGGTAAAAGAATAATTTTTAGAAACTCTTTTATCGAATCATCTGAAGAGGAAAATGTAGTCTTATAAGGTTCTCATGGTATTAATACTCTTAAATTACTTAATTCCCCACCCACCATGTTAAACTTTATGATCTTTTACCCCCTGAAATGTAATGAGAAAGATAAAGATTATCTTAATTTATTAGGTTATGTACAAATTATATCTATTAAGGTTTTAAATAGTGTTTGTCTCACTCCCCACCTTTAGTCATATTGTGTTCATACAAACCTAGAAAACTTGTAGATCTTCATCCTATATCTCCTCACGCTAAAATATAAAGTTAAGTTTTACATGGTGAGATTATTGAACAAATTTAAAGAAGTAATGAACAATGCATATTTGAAGTTGAATTGCATAAGTATCACGATATTCTTAATGTTGAAGATTATGTCATGATAAATATTTTACTTGAACGGTGTCCTTTAAAAATCATTTATAAATTGCAAAGCAAGTAGTATAAACCATTCAAAGTGTTGCAAATGATTGAATCAAATAGCCATGTCGTTAATCTACAACTAAACTTTGGTATTAACTTTATTTTTTACATGAAGGATCTCATTATAGATAAAACACAACAACCTATCTTTGATGCTCCTTTTAATATCCCTATCGTATTATCTTTATCATTAGAACAAAAGAAATATATTAATGATAATTTAGATGCACATGTTGTTTTTACTAGGGATGATAAAGTTAAGTGAATCTTGGTATATAAGCTAGGAGACCAAATTCATATTGTACTTGGATTAACTGATACACATCATAAGAACTTGATCCTTATCTTTGGGGGTGTTATCGAAACCATTTTGATCTATACTTAATAAGATTAAATTTTTTAAAACCCATGAAAGTTGACGAGAATATTATACCCGAGACATGATTCACATGTCCATATGATTTATATGATAAAAGATAGTTCAACCCTTGTATTGTTGGATTTAATTTAGGTTTATTTGTTGGGTTTGATTTAGATATTATTGAATATTTTATTTAGTGTGTTATAAGTCCAATTGTTTGTTCTTGATAGGATTTTAGTACTTATATATTATTTTTCTAAATGTTTAACATTTTTTATGATTTAATTAAAATATCAAATTGCTCCTCCTTTGAATTCTCTAGTTTTCTTAGCATTTATTTCCAAACTTTTAATTTTTGCCTTTTTTATTTCTGTGTTCTTCTTCTTCTTTAGTTTATGGGCCCACATTAGACCATATGTTTTCATTCTTCTTTAGTTTATTGTTCCATATTAGACCATCAAAGGAGTTATGATGTAGGATTCTGTACAAAAATATCAAGAATTTTAATTTTAATTATAAATGATAGTGAGTTGAGTATGAGAGTACAAACCCATTATAGTCTGAGCGTGTGAGGACATGTTTGAAAATGTTGCGAATATTATTTTTAAAATATTTTCGAGTGGTTTATAGGTGGAAAAATAAAAAATATTCCCTTTATGCTTTCTTAGACCACCCACCTTGTTGAACTCGCGAGTCATCAGACCAACTGGCAACTGTTCTCTGATCCTCGGCAACTAAATTTTCGACTGCCAGTAAATTTTTCAACAACTGAGGACCGAGTATCGTTGCTCAAAAACTTTGTTTGATAACACCATGTCGCCTGTAAAATTTCCAGAAATTTATGAGAGGAGAAATGCTTCAATGGATGTCAAAATAAGAACACAAGAAGACGCACACAAAGTAGTAATGTTTCTTGTGTGATCATTTGAATCAGTTTGATGAAAGCTGCAGTTATTGAGCTATCGTTTAATTGGGATAATTGAATCCTACCATAGCTTGGATTCTGAATCTGGTACAATTTACTCAGCTATAGTCAAACCTTGAAAGAAGTTTGAAAGCTCTGGTAAAAAAAAACATAAGATTAGGAATGGTTTGAGGCTTTTCAAATGTTGCAACACTAGAGTTCATCCAGACCTAGAATTTGATTCCTCTAGCTGATTGAACGAAACTTGCTTTGAAAGAAGCCACCTTATGTGGATAAGCAAATGTCAATCATAAGATTTAAAATTTGGAAAGAACAAGATTTTACTTGATGATCCTCCAGAATCATTTGATCTACCTTCCTAGCAAGTAATTGGTGAACCATAAAAGCATAATCAGCAGGTATCAAGCAAAATTGGATGATCATCTGGTATAGAAATAGATAAATAAACCAGGCAAAATCAGTATCATGAATGAACAATTCATCTAGTACTAACAATAAGTCCAGTTCAGCTGCAGCTCATCGCCAATTAATCACCAAGCCAGGTCAAGTCCTGCACACTCTGGCTTCTCCCAACAGTAAGACTCTCTAAATCTGAAGAAGATGAAGTGCATGCTTGACATGTTGGATGAATCTTCATTTCACATAACAGGATGATAAATCCAGCCAGATGTCAATTATTTAATTCATTTTCTAAATTCTAAACTAAATTTCTAGGTAACAATTAAAATATTGAAGTTTCCAGCATTCGCTGAAAAAGAAAATGTATCATCTAAATATTGAAGTCCATTTTAAGAATCATACCCCATATGGAACATTAAGCTTTCATCACCCACTAATCTGGGATGATTCTTACACTTAAGCACCTGCATGTGCCATATGCTGCCCAAAGGGCACCACCAGACATCTTCCCTAATTGCAGCCTACTAATTTAAACATACCATGTTAAAATCATTCATTTTTTCAAATCAGAAATGAATAGAGAAATCATAATTTCATGCAGCATCTCAACTAAATTGTGCACGTTCTTTGGTAGCCTTTTAAACAGCATTTTTAAACAAACCATCCAATACTAATCATCTCACTCCAAATACAAAGATCTACAAAACTTTGTTTGTGGAAGCTTTCAGTTATGAAAGGCCTTCAGTCAAGTAAGGAAACTTCAGTTCTATAATGGTCATTCAAAAGTTTACATAGGCAAAATTCAATCTAGCATTGAACTTTTTTAGTTTGACAGTTTCATTTGTACAAAGTGAGTAAGGCAACACCAATTTAGAATATTACAACTTTTATTGTTATTTGTAGAATCCAAGTTGCTTATCTCAGTGGCTGCGAGCATTTGCATGCTTGAAGACACAATGACACCCATAGATAATAAGAGAAGAAGTTTTATTGAGTAACAAAGAGAAACAAGGCAGCCTCCAAATCAATATGAATAAACATTCGATCACATTGAAATTTATTAAACCACCTTTCTAAGGAATATTGGTTATATCCAAACAGTTTATCCATACACATACATTCCTCATCCAACAAAAGATGGGCATTTAATCATCAGTTCTCCTCTAAGAAGCTAAGGAAATAGTTTTGCATCGAAACATATGAATTTTACTAAAAAACAATCCAAAAAGTTTCTCACCAAGCACTGTTATCACTTGGAAGGACATTATGTAAAAAAGCTGATAGCATTTCAGCTATGGAACTATCAAAGTAGGGTTCTAGAAGAAAAAATCTGGATAGTCTTACCTTAATTATTTTTGCATCAAGTGGCTGTCCTTAAGACTCAAACCTGCAGTCTTGTGGTAGCAAACTCAAGATTTTCACCACTTCCATACATCGGTCCCTTGTTTACATTGTTCATTTGGAATGAAATTTAAGACCCAAGAGCATCATTTATGGAAAGGGAGTTAATATCACACATGTTAAACCCTGCTGGTTCTTCTGTTCATAATTTTTTTTTTTTTGTTTCTAATGCAATAGCAAGTTCTTTAGCTCAAATGATATTGAACTGATATTTGCTAGCTAATATTCTTAAATAGCGTGTTAATAGACGACATGTATAATGGCCTAAATGTCTAAGAACATGAGCAACTAAGTAATAGCAGCAGCAGAAGTGATTTTAATGATGATGTTCAAACATTATATTCCACTGTCACCAAAAAAGACTGTTTAGAGGGCAGTTTTAAAAAACAAGAAATTCCCATGATAGCCAAAGTTTCCAACACCAAAAAAATCCCGAGCAATTGCATGGTACAGTACAAGTGCCTTTTTATTTGCAGCTATCAGATGCAAACTCTGATGTTATCTTTCTAAAAATTTAAGATAACATATGGAAGGATAAGTTGCTAGACTAATATAACCCTGCTAAACAGGCACGGTGTTGTTGACTTCTGCCCCAGCAAGCTGGGAAATACTTTTAAGAGGGGAGGCAGGGAATGACTCTTACACAAAAGAACATGTCCCATCTAGAGAATAACAACTACTTGAGTATCTCCCATGATGGAAGAACGTTCAGGAATTTGTCCATCATGATGTCAACCAGAGAAGAGAAGTGTGGTTAGACAGCAAAAAAGGAATCGTTAGTTATTGAGGCTAGAACTCACTTCTGCATAGCCTACGACCTTGGGATTGTGAACAAACTCTGGGAATTTACACTTCATTGAACAACACATTATTAAAACAATCATTAGACACTACTCAAAAGCGTTGAATATTGAAGATTATGAAGGCAGATTTGTAGGGAGTATAAACAGAAAGTCAAATATGCTTTCCTATAAACTAGTATCTAGTAATAATACCTGTTTATGTGTAGTTAATAAATATCCTGATATAGAATTGTAGATGCTGAATATATTCTAGAATTTATTCAGAAATAAAGTGAGAATCAAAGAATTCTCCACAAAAAGTAAACACTTGAAGCAAAAGTATGTAGCTGGATCATCAACCTGATCTAGTTATTCAAACTTCAACTACAAAAGCAAATACATGACAGGGAAAAAAATATTTCCACAATATCTTTAAACATAGGCAATGATATTTCACTAGAGTCAAAACAAAGCAGTATGGGACATTATTGTGACTATCCTAAGTTTACACAATATATGCAGGCAGGGTAACAATTTCCCACTAGATACCCCTCCTAAATGACACTCCAGTTCCAGAAAATTGATTTGATTGCATATCCAGCTTATGATGAATAAAATTGACATGACCGGACAATCAATTAAAATCAGCACCCATTTCCTTGCGTTTCAATTCTAATGCCATCCGTTCATTCTCAAGCTTCATCCTCTCATTTTCCATCCTCAGTTTTTCTAGTTCATGGTCTCTTTTCTTACTAAATCTTTGCCATTTGAATCGCTGTTTTTCCAATTCCAGCATCTCTTGTTGAATTTTTAGATTCTGTTCTTCCAACTGAAGTGTGCGAGATTCCATCCACTGCTTCTGCAACCAAGCTGCTCTGGAACTTTCAGGAGAGACTTGATTCATATCAACTAGGGCAATCTGTGGATGAGAATAAGAAGACCCTTTATTGTGGTCCTGAGATAAATTCCCAAAACAGGCATCTTCATGGACCTGGCCTAGTCTCGGCCTCTTTGCAGAACCCCCTAGTACCTCATGTATGCCCCTACTATCCCCATGCGAAGCATGATTCTCCCCACATTCATCATGATCATCAGTTTCAATCTCTTGATCATCTTCATCAAGATCATCATGTTGGTACCTCCTTACATCATCATTATCATGATCATCTCTACTTCTTAGAGCCAACTGTAAGGAACGCTGCAAAGCTGGATCATGAGGCAGGTGTAACCTATTTCCATTATGATAGGAACACATTTCTTCATAGAAGAGATGCTTTGAGCTTAATATCTTCCTAACATCATCCTTCTCCTTCTCTGTTAAATAATCTATAACATCTAAAAGTGCAGGGTTTTCCACAACCTGACAAGAAGTGCCCCTACCAAGCATATCATTGAGCCTTTTATACCTTTTATTAAGGTCATTGAATTTATCCTCACACTGCTGTGGAGAAACATGGAAACCTCTTTCAGCCATGACTTTTGAAACTGACTTCCACTTGCCTTTTTTCTGCAAAACTGTGAATCTCCTACGGATTCCACCACCACAATCTGAAGTTGCATCCTCACCAATATAAGACACGGCAGTTATCAAGAGCCTCACCATCTTATCAGTCCACTTAACACGGTGCCACGATGTCCCTTTTTTCCCTCTGCTTACATCATTGTGACCATCAGCACCTTCTTCGGTATAGCTTGGCTCATCCTCATCACTGGCCGAGTTTTTCCTCCCATCTCCTTTATTGTAATCAGCCATGGACATGTTTTGATCAGAGTTGTGCATGGCCTCCATTGTGAGTGGAAAACCATCGTGATCTGAGGGATGCGTTGAAGATCCATGGCGATGGAGAGGATGCTGGTGGTGGTGCATAGTGTGTGGATGTTGCCCTTGATGATGAACTCTCATTGATCCTTGCAAGTCAGGGCCTCCAAAAGGAGCCCCACCAGGAATCATTCCTCCTTGAGACAAATTCCCAGCCATTTCTTAATTAACAAAACAATTTAGATCTCACCGATAAACCCATTCCCCGCTTTTAAATCAGCTTCTTGGCCACGCAAAAAAAAATCGCAAGCAATCTATGGTTTACGCTTTGAGCAAGCTAAAATATAGCAAACCCATTTCTTTTCTCCCTCTTGAGTTACCTAGATCATAGAGCATGCATCTTGAATTCTCACAAGCCAATCAAAATCATAAACCCATCTTCGAAACTTAAAACTTTAGAGAAAAAATACTGGAATACTCATTAAGTCACCCCCTTCGGAATTCAAAGTAATGAAATAGAAAAGGCACCCGAACATTCAAGAACAACAAAACAAGACAAAAGAAAAACAGTACTTAAGTTTGATCAAATAGAGAAGAAAGCAAAGCCACTTATCTGCAACAACATAAAAAAAACCCGTGAAGCAAGAGAGCTCACTATGCTGTCCTAAAATCAAGGCGAGAATCCAGGACTCTAGATCTCAGAAACCTTTCTCCTATCCGCCTCCGAGTGTCTAGTTTTAACTTCTAACGATGCTACCACTATGCTTGCAACCAGAAGTTTTAACAAGGTTCAAAGAATGGGGGTTATTTTATTTATTTATATATTTATTTATTGTCACACTCGCCAATTTGCTATTCATTTATTTTTATCTTTCCCCCCTTAACAAATCTTTTTTTCCCTCAGGAATTTATATATTTTAAATTAGAGAAGGGCCATGATCATAATGAAGGAAGAATTAATCCTATTATTATCACATGCCAGAAGAAAATAATATAATTTTTTAGAAAAAAAATAAAAAGAGAACAAAATTGGTGTCATACAAATTGAGATATTATATTGATAAATGCTTAGCCCACATAATTGGAGCTCTAATATTTTTAATGACAAGAGGAGAGATTGGTGTGTGTGGCACGACACATCCTTCCGGGTTTTTTAATAGAAAAAAAAGAAGTGCGGCGGCTCATAAATTGATGTCTACAACTATTTATGATTAAGATAATTTATTTTAAAGTGATTTTTATTTAGAAATATATTAAAATAATATTTTTTATTTTTACAAAAATTATTTTGACATTAGCTAAGAAAATAAAAATAATTTAAAATAAAAATATTTTTTTTTCAATTTTTTTAAAAATTACTTTTGAAAAATTTCAAACCGTCTTTATCTTTTCATGAACACTATTAGGTGAGAGTAATTTATATTTTTTTAAAATTAGATGTAAAAGCAAAATACGTTACCATCAATGAAATACAAAATACGTTCACATCTAATATTGATGAACAAAATCTAAATGAGGAGGACTTTTTACTATATTCTCCTCACAAAGTTCTATTTATTGGAATAGTATTTTGTTTTGTTTTATTGGTTTTTTTAATTATTTAAAAAATATCAATTAATATTAGATTTGTTTTTATTGGGTTATCTTACTCTAATGATAAAGATTGTTGGTTTCCTGAGTTAAGTCGGGTTTTTTCATTTCCATAACTAACTTATTTTTTTAATTTTATTCTTTAATAATAGTTGATTGGAAATTAGACTTCATAATTTATTTTATTTGCTTCTATTATGTTAGTTTGGCCTCAACACCTGAGGATAATATTTAACAGGTTAACCTGAGTTGAAACGAATTGTTTTTATCGTTTTTTAATTAGACTTCAAGCCCAATAATGAGAATGAGAATGAGAAGCCTTAAATAATAGTGTGGTAAGAGCCCATGCCACCACATACGAAAGAATACGATAGCCGAAGTTAATTCGGGTCCGAAGTCCACTGCTTGCCCTGAATAACAGCACCACACCTAAAGAAAAAAGAGAGAAGGAAAGAATGGCAAGCGAAGAAGAGAGTGCGGTAAAAGAACCATTGGATCTCATCAGACTTAGCCTGGACGAGCGTATCTACGTTAAGCTCCGCTCTGATCGTGAACTTCGCGGCAAACTTCACGTATGTGCCTCTACTCTCTTCTACATGTCATTTTTGGAATTCAATTACAAGAAACACAGTGTCAACTCTATGTTTTTTTTTTTTGTGTGTGTTATTATTGTTTTGGATCAATTCTTGCAAAAACAACATTCACACTAACCTTATAATTCGTCGGAGGATCAATGAGGTTTTAATTTGTTTGAAGAGATAGAAGTAAGGATAAAGAGGTGGGGGCTTAATTGTATAGGTGTATGTTTTCACGCAATTCCTTCGTTTTCCCACATTGGCTGTACATGCTAGGTTAAAATTAATGATTTCATTCAGCAATTTATCTAGGCGGAGATGGTTTCTGATTTTTCCAAAAACAAACAGGTTGCAGTTCGTGAATTTAATATTACTGGGTTTTCGTTTGGATTGGAAATCTGGTTTTGCAGGCTTATGATCAGCATTTGAATATGATTCTTGGGGATGTTGAAGAAATTGTTACTACAGTAGAAATCGATGATGAAACCTATGAAGAGATTGTTCGGGTATGTTATGATTTCACTTTCATAGGGTTTTTTTTTTCCGCTGATGTTTATTAGGTAGTAAACACCGAACCTGGGTGACTCTGATGTCTAGTGGAAGGGATCTTACCATGGTGAGCATTGGAAACTCAAATAGTTAACTAGTAATTTTAATTTTTAAGAGAAGCAACTAAAAAATTCAACGTTTTATTGCCTAAAGATTGTGGTTCTGGGTCGTAAAACATAAGGTGGAAGAGGTGGCTTTTAGTTCAAGTGTTGGCAAACCCTAATCTGAAAGTCTTCATTCACAACTGTACTTCTTACAGGTGCCTATCTTTTTCCTTTACTTCTGTTTCAGACTACAAGGCGCACAGTGCCCTTCCTGTTTGTTAGAGGAGATGGTGTCATTTTGGTCTCTCCTCCATTGAGAACAGCTTAACCTGGAGGATGAAGTTCAGAGCCTTTTCAATATCTTGTTCACGCTGCCATTGCTGTACTATAAGACCTGCCCAAGCTTAGTTTGCATCAAGCTATTGACATTTTTAGATGTGAAATTGACATGTACGATGAAGAACTGGTTACTTTGTTTAACTTCATTGACTTGTATCGCTAATTGACCACCATCCAGTGGGTCGGTGTGATCCACATGCTGACGATCATCAAGATTTAGGACAAGGGACCCCAGCTGTATTTATGGGTTTTGACTGAATGAATCAAATGCTCTGTTTTGGTTTTCTTTTTTTCTACCACTGTTTATGGTCTCGGTCTTGCAGTTATTTTAGGTTGAATGACCCGATGCGAACTACTTTTTAAAACCCTGACTTTTAAGCTAAGTTGTCGGAAATATATATACCAATGTTGCTTCATCCAATTGAAAATAATTCGTAAAGGATTTAAAATATGTTCTTCACTCATTGATCCCACATTTTAAAAGAATGCCACCAAGATTGAAAATAAGGCAATAGGCTAATCTAAATTCATCTTGCTAACCCGGGAAGAAAACACATTTAGTTTCAGCCACCTTTGCAAACACCTGTCCTTTAAAAACATAAACTTTTTAAATCAAATTTCAATAACCATGGTTTTTCCGGACACATTTCCAGTACTAGCCCAACCCCACTCCATCCCGCCCCATAAAGAAAGGAAATAAGAGAAAATTTCATGAAGAGGAACTTACAAATGGAAAGAAGAAGGATTTCTCTTGAATAAATATACTACAATTGCACATACAAGAAAAAAATTGAAGAAACAAAACTTGTAATTACCAAGTATTGCCTGGCTTATCGACGCATGTGCCGAGTGTAACTAGGGGAACCCATTGCTTGTGAGCCTCTATAGTTTCTTCCCGGGGAATCCATGTAGTTTCTTCTAGGGGAATCCATTGATCCTCTATAGGAATAAGCAGCTTTAGCTGATTCTGGTGCCGAGTCCAAGGGAATTGACTCAACAAAACATGCTGTATTGATACGAGTCCTCTCAAGCTCTGATTGAAGCAACTCAGAGCTACACTGCTGTGCAAGAGCCTAACCCCCAACCAAAAAGAAAGAAAAAAAGAGGGAATTTAGCGCCAACTGGATGAGCAAAATATAATAGAATAGATGATTAGGGTTTCCACGGCGAGGATCCTGTAATGTCAATTTCCTTGTCTCAATATACATCATTTTAATTGAAATGAAATATCACTACTCCATTGCTCTCACTCTGCAGCTTTCAAACATCAAGACATCAATCTATCATGGCAGATTAATACCAATGAGCATGATGATGTACTCTACTCATTCAGTGTAATTTCAAAACATAGACTCGCAAAACACAGCATAAAAGATGCAATGCAATACGATTCTTACAATCAGGTCATCCGGAGACACTGTCATTCCTTGCTGCCTGTCATCTGCAAGTGCATCTTCACTCCCAAGAGTTGATCTGCGTTGATGCCCTGGATTTTCAACACTTTCAGTGGCTTTCTCCAACAGCACCCCTTGTAAGGACTTAAGAGACTCCCTTGCATCAGGTGTGAGATAGGGATTTAATATGGTCTCGAAATATTCCAGCTGCCAGAAAAGCATGTCTTAGAAACAAATGTCTTTACCCAGTTGTGCAAGATAAGACATCTAGATTAAAAAGCTGCAGCCAGTAGATGAACTAAGCAACTATAATGTTAGAGCCTACAACATTGTCATAAATTTTTTTTACAAGAATGCCAGCTGTTATTTTTTTCTTCTATTTCGATGTTTGCATGATGTACCTATGCATGTTTTTTATATCCTTTTTTTTCCTTTTGGGGGGTAGGAGGCATTGTGGGGCCAGCAAGATGATTATGAGCATGTATCGTGTCTAATTTTGAATGTGAAAGGAGAAAGCTCATCAAATACCAGCCATAGGGGAACTTGGAAGCAAATAGCATTCATCACAGCATAAAATGCAACGATTATATAGTTTTTAGTGATTGGATTCAAGAATTTTTCACCAGGAGAAAATTGTGCTTGCCTCTAGCATGAGCTGACAGAAGCCATTGGCATCAAGAGACCTGAGATCTTTGCTTTTGTTTTCATCATAAAGGCTCAGAAAAGTATCAATAAGACCTTCAACAAGAATGCCAAGCAACTTGTCCAGGAGGGGTTTAGCACAAGCAAAAACCTGAGATGAGAAAATTTATGTCTCAGAATACATTTGATTGGGCAATAACAACAAACGATAGTTATTGAGCACAGGAACAAGCATTCCTTAAATATTATTGACAAAAAATACAGTCCAGAGCACAGAGTACACAATTTCTAAAGCGGTAAACTTGTTATGATTTCATGGAAGTGTAGCTTTGAGACAGCTGAATCCCAATAGCAATATAAAGAAAGCATAAATACAATTTTCAAAGATCCAGCTACAAAAAATATGAACAGGATCGATGCACATATAAGGCATATTTTCTCCAGGGATAAAAAGTAAATACCTCTGAATGCACAGCTACTAAAGTGTGTAATAACTCAACAGCTGCATCCCGCACACCCTGCAAGGGATTAGTATTCCATGTATTGTCATTACAAAATTGCTTTCCCGGCGCAATTTTGGAAAGAAGAAAGTAAATAACCAATTACAGAATCAACACATCCTTACTTTAACTGCAGGAGCTGCTCCCCATTGAACACCAGAGTTCAGCAAATAATCCATAACTGCTGTTCTGATCAAGTTTGTCTGACGGGAAGGCACAGAATTACTTATTTAAAGAGCCAAAAACAAATGAAGGACTATACTCACATTTGGAGTCAGTTTCATGAAGAACCAACAAACATGTATATATCTCTTGGAAGTCCCAAGTTCATATTTGGACTGTCCTGATCACCTAAAAGGTAACTGGTCCAGCAAAGGACCACAGGACAAAAAGCAGGAGATACCTCCTGAATTAATTTCCTCACAATAGCATAGTCATCTAGTACTCTACTTGTGTTTGTACTCGAATCACATTATACGTAGTTCTGGTCTAGCAAAAGACGCCAAATAAGACAAAGCTAAAGATACCATCTAAATCAATATCCTCGCTGCAGCATAGCTATGTATTATGTCTCCTCATGCTAGTGTATGAAAAATTACTAAATTAAAGTCATGTTAAGCCATACCTTTGCAAAAGTATACTGAGCAAGGACCTTCCCTTCAAGTCCAGAGAAAGACATCACTAGATCTTGAATATCACTGTCCTCTTCATCCTTTTCCCTGAGTAGAAGATAAGAGATAGCACCTTCACAACAATGATCAACAGGGGGCATATGGGAATGTATATGCACTTTCAAACATACATGATATTTCTTACTTCTGAGGAAGAAAGGAAAGAGTTCACTACCTGGACTGCAACCATATCGTTTTATACTTGTTGAACAATTCATATGAAAGTTCGTCTTTGCAGTATCCAATATTACTCAAAACTAACAGCAATTGTTGATGTGAATCAACAGCACTACCTTCAAGATCAGATGATGATTTTTCTTCCGATTCATGAGAATACCCGTTCTGTAAATGCAAAATTTCTTTGCTTGATTTGTTATGGACAAGCTCACTTCCGATTTGT
Organism: Salix caprea; assembly: GCA_964035475.1. Classification (NCBI taxonomy): domain Eukaryota; kingdom Viridiplantae; phylum Streptophyta; class Magnoliopsida; order Malpighiales; family Salicaceae; genus Salix; species Salix caprea. Next base: position 4,191,101 of record OZ037750.1, read on the forward strand.
TCCAAATGGCCTGACCAATGAGGGATACAGACAGAAAGCATCATAAATTAATAAATGGACATGTCTTACTTCCAAACATAAAATAGGAACAAGTTATTCATTGTACCCGCAAAATCAAGGAAACAGTTTAAGAAGGTAAGTCGAACAGATTCTTCAATTTCTTGTAGCAGTACAAACATATCTTCTGACTTTCCAGCCTCGCTCCTCAAGGACTGGATCATTCTGAAAGTAGAATGCTCAAAAGTCTTCATATATATCCATTGACAGTAAGAACAGAAAAGGAAGACAGCTTTGACAGTAAGAAACAAGGACAGTGGACAGTTAACATAGAAAAGGAAAAGCATGCTAAGGCTGACAGTAAACACAGAAAAGGAAAGCATCTATACTGAAATGTAAAGAGGAAGATTTACTTACTATAATTAGCATTCTAAGATATAGCTTGACAGGCTGTAACATGCTGTAATTTACATGTATTGATATTATAAATAAGAGCAGTAGAGCAAGAGAAGAGGTAATTCATACCAATTCTGTTATGGTATCAGAGCCTCTTTCTTAGAAATCCTTAGAATCCTTAAAAACCTAGAGTTTAAGAGTCTTAGCTTAATGGAGAAGGCAGATAGTGTTTTTGTCCGATTTACTGACAAAAATTATGTTGCCTGGGCATTTCAAATGGAGATGTTTCACAAGGGAAAGGTGTTGTGGAGTCATGTAGATGAGAGTGAAAAAGAAGACATAGATGCTGAAGGATCTGCTGGTGCAAAGGCTGCATGGGTAGCCAAGGATGCACAGATCATGTCCTGGATCCTAAGTTCTGTAGAACCTCATGTAATCATGTCTTTGAGACCTCATAGGTCAGCAAAGGCTATGTGGGATCATCTCACACAAGTTTATAATCAAGACAACAATGCTAGAAGATTTCAGCTTGAATTGAGCATTGCAAACTATACTCAGGGGGATCTATCAATACAGGAGTATTATGCTGGATTCCTAACACTATGGAATGATTATTCAGATTTGGTCACAGCCAAGATATCTGCAGAAGGGGCCTTGGCAGTACAACAAGTTCATAAAATCAGCTAAAGAGATCAATTTCTGATGAAATTGAGATCTGAATATGAACCAGTCCGTGCTTCACTGGTGAATAGAGATCCGGTTCCATCTCTAGATGTCTGTTTTGGGGAGCTTTTGCGTGAAGAACAGCGTCTTCACACTCAGAACACCATGGAACAAGCAAAAGTGGCTCCTGTAGCCTATGCTGCTTACAACAGAGGGAGGGGGCCTGAGATGAGGAAAACTCAGTGCTATAGCTGCAAGAAGTATGGACATATTGCACCATACTGTCCAAACAAGGTCTGCAGCTACTGCAAACAATCTGGACACATTATTAAAGAGTGTCCCGTTCGACCACCCTCATGTTTTAACAAAAATCAGCACACTGCCAACTCTGCCAATGTGGTAACAGCTACTGCATCTCACTCAACCACTCCTATAACAAAAGAAATGATACAAGAAATGATTGTAAGTGCCTTTACCACACTTGGGCTTCAAGGTAAGGCTGTTTCCTCACTCTCTTCTTGGATTTTAGATTCTGGGGCATCAAATCATATGACTAACTCGTTGAAAGGGTTAAGAAATATCAGAAAATACCATGGAACCTCACGGATTCAAACAGCTAATGGGAGTGTTCTTCCCATTGTAGCCGTTGGTGATAAACCTCCTTTAAAGGATGTTTTTGTCTCACCTAATCTGGCTGAAAGTTTGGCGTCTGTAGGGCAGTTTGTAGATGATAATTGTAAGGTTTATTTTTCTAAACATGGCTGTATTGTGCAGGATCAAATGACAAGGCAGTTGATGGCGAAGGGGTCTAAGCAAGGTCGTCTATTTCTCCTACACTATGTTGTTCCGCGAAGACTGGTTTCTCTTCCTATGTTATCTCTCTTTTGTAATGTCTCAAAAGTGTCTAATGAGGTGTGGCATAGGCGTCTTGGTCACCCAAATCATAGAGTGTTATCTCATCTTTTGAAATCTGGCCTAATCAATAATAAAATGCATTCCTCTTCTAGTTTATTTCTTGATTGTGCTACATGTAAACTTGGAAAAAGCAAAACATTACCCTTCCCATCCGAGGGCAGTAGAGCTGTGAAATTGTTTGACATTGTTCATAGTGATGTATGGGGAATTAGTCCAGTGTTATCTCATGCTGGTTACAAATACTTTGTAACCTTTATAGATGACTTTAGTAGGTATACATGGGTCTATTTCCTAAAAACAAAATCAGAAGTCTTCTCTAGGTTCAAATTGTTTCTAGAACTAATACAAAATCAATTTGCTGCCACCATCAAGATCCTCAGATCAGATTCTGGAGGAGAATATATGTCCAATGATTTCCAATCATTCTTGCAAAACAGGGGCATTATTTCTCAAAGATCATGTCCTTATACTCCACAGCAAAATGGAGTAGCAGAACGTAAAAATCGACATCTTTTAGATGTCGTTAGAACCCTACTTATTGAAACTTCTGTTCCACCAAAATTTTGGGTAGAAGCCCTCACTACTGCTGCATACCTAATCAATCGGCTTCCTTCACAAAAATTAGGTCTAGATTCTCCATATTTCAGGCTTCATCACTGTCAACCTACATACAATAATCTACACACCTTCGGGTGTGTATGTTTTATGCATTTGCCTCCCCCTTCTAGGAATAAACTCACTGCCCAGTCCGTTAAATATGCTTTTCTAGGGTATAGTATGAATCAAAAGGGATATTTCTGTTTTGATCCTCATACTAACCGAATTCATGTCTCTAGAAATGTTATATTTCTTGAAAATCAGTGTTTCTTTCCTATATTGTCCTCAGCAACACCTAACACACATGCTATATTACCTTATGTCACTGATTTTGACCCTACTAGTCAGCATGATCCACTAAACACTCCTACAATTGAGAACATAACACAGGAATCCTCTATCCGTCAGCCATTGCTAGTGTACAGACGTAGACGGCCACCTGTGCAGCCTCCTTCCCCTGCTGTCCTGCCATCTGATTCAAGGCATCCTACTGATTCTGAGGTACCTAACTCACCTCCTATACTGCCTCCTTTACGACGAACAGCTAGAATTTCTATACCACTTGACAGGTATGGGTTTCAATCCTCTAAGACTACATCTTGTCAGTCTGCTCTCTCTGCTACACTACACTCTACTGCCATACCTGCTTCTTATTCACAAGCTGCTGCAGAATCTTGTTGGCAGCAGGCCATGCAAAAAGAATTACATGCCCTGAAATCTAATCACACTTGGGATATGGTGGTTTGCCCTAGTGGTGTCAACCCTCTTGGGTGTCGGTGGGTGTATTCTGTGAAGGTTAAGGCTGATGGCAGCCTGGACAGATATAAGGCCAGATTAGTGGCTCTTGGGAATCATCAGCAGTATGGGGTTAACTATGAGGAAACCTTTGCTCCAGTAGTCAAAATGACCACTATACGTACTATTGTGGCTATTGCAGCTTCACAACATTGGGTTTTACACCAATTGGATGTGAAGAATGCCTTTCTACATGGGGATCTTACAGAAGATATCTACATGCGACCCCCTGCTGGCTTGTTTTCTACCCCTACTTCTGCTGTGTGTAAACTACGTAAGTCCTTGTATGGACTTAAACAGGCTCCTCGGGCATGGTATGCTAAATTTGCCTCGACTCTCCTGGATTTTGAGTTTCTAAAAAGCAAGTATGATGCATCCTTGTTTATGCGTCATACTGCCAGAGGGGACGTGTTTGTTCTAGTGTATGTCGATGACATAGTCATCACTGGTACTGATGACAGTCTCATAGCTCATCTTAAACAGCACCTACAGCAGTCCTTTCACATGAAGGACCTTGGTAATCTAGCCTATTTTCTTGGTCTAGAAATTAAAGTTCATACACATGGTCTATTTGTCTCACAACACAAATATGCTATGGACTTGGTAGCTGCAGCTGGTCTTCAGGAGGTACCACCACTGGATACACCTATGGAACTCAATGTCAAGCTTAGGAAGGATGAAGGGGAGCTACTATCTGATCCTACAGCATATCGCACACGTGTGGGCAGTTTGATCTACCTCACAAACACTCGGCCGGACCTCTCTTATGCAGTTCAACAGGTGAGCCAGTATATGGCCTCCCCTAGACATCTACATATGATTGCTGTGAAAAGGATCATTAGGTATGTCAATGGTACTCTTGCACGCGGATTATGCTATCCTACTGGCACATCCCCTACTCTCCATGCCTACAGTGATGCTGATTATGCTGGGTGCTCAGATACTAGAAGATCCACTACTGGATGGTGTATGTTCCTTGGGCCTGCCCTTATTTCATGGAAAAGCAAGAAACATGATAGGGTTTCTAAGTCATCAGCTGAATCCGAATACCGGGCTATGTCCCAAGCATGTTCAGAAATTCTTTGGCTACATGGGCTTCTGTCTGAGCTTGGTTTTCGACAGACTACATCTACTCCTCTTCATGGGGACAATACTAGTGCAATTCATATTTCGGCTAATCCTATTTTTCATGAAAGGACTAAGCATATTGAAGTGGACTGCCACTTCATTCGTGATGCCTATGAAGACAAGATTATCTCCCTACCTCATGTGCCCAGCAACCTACAAGTTGCTGATATTTTTACTAAAACCCTCACTAGACAAAGACATCAGTTTCTTGTTGACAAATTGATGCTGCTGGATAAACCAACATCAATTTGAGGGGGGATGACAGTAAGAACAGAAAAGGAAGACAGCTTTGACAGTAAGAAACAAGGACAGTGGACAGTTAACATAGAAAAGGAAAAGCATGCTAAGGCTGACAGTAAACACAGAAAAGGAAAGCATCTATACTGAAATGTAAAGAGGAAGATTTACTTACTATAATTAGCATTCTAAGATATAGCTTGACAGGCTGTAACATGCTGTAATTTACATGTATTGATATTATAAATAAGAGCAGTAGAGCAAGAGAAGAGGTAATTCATACCAATTCTGTTATCCATTTCATAAATGAGGAAAAGGCAGGAATTCACTACTTTTTCAACTTTTATCTAGCAAGAAAATAGTACAAAACACCTACACTAAAAATACGACATGATCCACAAGATGTTCTTAACTTCCACCCTTACATTGAGGTCATCAGCAAGCTCCATACATTTCTGCTAGTCTATGAAACAATTCCAAATATCATAACGAATTGTGTAAGGGTAACCCCTGATGACTTACTGACTGATTTGATCCATTGCAGAGGCAATAACTGAGCGGAATGCTAGAGGCAAGAAAGAAATTGTGTATGGAGATTTTTTTCTTCCAAGAATAGATACTGGAATCCAAGTTTCTTCTTTTGATATCTCTTCTGCTGTTGTCCGCATCCAAGAGCAAAGCCTAAGTATGTAAATCTTTGTCATCCCTGCCTGAAGGGTTCTAAGTGCCATCACTGTCACAAAAAGGCGAAACACTAAGAACTTAGAAACTGGAGAAATGATGGCTGATGAAAGATTTTACACACCAGCAGTAGGTGGAGCTGATTCTTTCACTTCAAAAGCTTGGCAGGCCATAGATATTTCCTTTATAGCATCACTCGTATAAGACCGGAGGATGTTTGATTCTTCAAGATCACGGAAAGTGTTATGAACCTGCAATAGAAGTAACATTTGGAAAGACCTGCCAAACTAACTGTCTGAGTTGATAAAATCACTATACAGCAGATGCAGTTTTCAAAAGACAGATTGAAAATTCAATCTCAAGGCAGAAAAAGGTCAATATTGCCAAGCAAACACATTACCAATGCCTCATTGGATAATCTGCCAAGGACATTTTCTATAATACCACGAAGACAATCATAAAACTTTCAAAAATAAAATATTTCCGGCAAACCAAGGTTGTCAGAACCAGACCGGGCTTGTTTTAATCTGACCAAATTGGGAACAAGTCTGGATACAAGCATACAGCCCTCCGACCCATCAAACCCAGAGTTGGTCAGACACATTGAAGAGCCAGTTAACCTGTCCGACAGAGGCAAAAACAGGTCACAATGTGGTTAAAGATCGAGGAATGACCAGTTTGTGAGGTTACAATTTGGATTAACTATGGATAGCTTTTTCCATATACACCCTTAGTTGCTTGCACTTTGATCCTTAGTTACCTCTAAGAACTTACAAAATTGACCTTTTTCTGATTTTGTAGAGCATTTACTATATTTAAACGTTCTACTTTGAAATCCTAATTAAAGTTGAGTTGAACCTCCAACATTAGCCCACTCTCTTCTGAAATTCCATAGCTGGGCCAAACTTGAAACCTTGCCTTAGCCTCAAATTAGAAAACAAAGAATTCCCATAAAACACATAATCCTATTCGAATTAAAAAGGGCTTAAAGAAAAATTGTCCAAACATAAATTATAGACAAATGACTGCATGATGCATGCTCACCTTAGTTTCATATGCAGATATGGTATCGCGTATCATGCCAACAACTTCATCGAGAGAATGAGTAGAGTACCTCCCATCTCCAACTTTTTCCTCACTTTTAGTCGCTGAAGCATTAACATTTGATTCAGCAGAAACTTGGGAAGACTGAAAAAATAAGATCCAGAAATTCAAAATGAAGGCTCAAATTAACTTGTACAGAAAAAATGAACAGATCTACATATAATATCAAAAGGGAATTAAAAAAATAGAGAGAAACCAAGACAATAATTTTGATACATGGCTTTTATTGCTGCATTTATGAAAACTAAGAGACGATAATTCTGTTTCTTTATTTTACATCTTTAAGAGCTTCAAGCTGGACTGTTATAGCAACTGGTTCCAAAAGGACAGTGATGCCAATGCCTGCATCTTAGAAACAAGCCCCCTAATCTCATGAGTGTAAGGAAAAACAAGATTGTCGACGAATATTATAACAGTGCAATATTCAGGAAGCCTCTAAAATAGCTACTTTCAGTTGTTTAGAGTGACCCCCCTCAACCTTTTTCTGATTATTCTAATTTCTCAATATAACATTGATGCTGCAACATAAAGCACTGCTATTAATGGTTGCTCTGCACATGCTAATAAACAGAGTTGCAAAGAGCCTAAAGATACTGACAGGGACTACATGTCATAACAAAAAATATTAACCTAAATATCATCTTATTCAGTTTCTCCCTCTGTCCAATGTTCCTGTAGCAGATACATTAGAAGATCTAGATCAATTCTTCATGATAAAGGTACCATGATAGAAGAGTGGTTGATAGAATTGAAGTGTCAGTATGAACCAGATGACACAGAAGCTGTATGTTCCAGTTTTAATTAGTTTTTTAAAAAGTATTGGACAATTACAGTTCATAATGCAAGTAATATCTAAGAAGAAGAAGAAAAATGTCCAAAATACCTTTGCAAATTTCCCACTGAAAACAGAGAGAGCAACTTTCCAAAAAGCTGGTATGTGATGTGTAAGCACAGCAGTCAGTCTTCTGATGTACTTTCCTCTGAGAACATCAGCTTCTTCACCAGTCAAATCAACTGGCTGGGAATCTACTGACAGAGGGATGTTCCCCAGGGTGAGAGAATAGGTGACATCTGACTGAAAGTAATATACAAAGTAAAATCGTCATTCAGTAAACCAATGGGCCAATACATATATGTAACAGCATAATTTGCAATGATTGCGCTTACAGATTGATTGAGATTTTCTTGAGTCTGCCTCCACTTTGAATCAGAGGAAGCTCTTTCACTCATCTCATTATGCAAAGTTTCCATTCTTGCTTCTTGATCTAAGGTGCACTTCTCAAGCAATCCCCGAATTCTGTGATTCTGCCAAAGGGACAGCTTATGAATCCATATATTGGCCTTCCAGTCGTGTTTAAATCAGAAGCTAATACAAAACCCATATATTTTCAGTTAATCTATTTTTTTATGAATTCATCCTTTAAATATTTATGTGTTAAAGCAAAACAAATTACATGCATTGCATGCCTTATCAAGATTAGTTTATGAATTCACTGACCTGCACATTCAAATAATACCACACAGGATCCGACTCAGGGTCCAGCTCCAACAACAGTCTCACTGTGTTCTCAAGCTAAATAAACAGGACAAATTCTTTAGTAGACAAGAAACAACAACAAAAAATATGGCAACAATTAATTTCATACAAACAAGAAGTTCCACTCAAACATTGCAAGATCTGTTTATTGCTTAAGCATAACTGCACCGGCCTTACCAGCCATCACCCTCCAAGTACAGTGGTATCTGATGAAGTTAAGGCAACATGTCCACTTGAATTGTTTCACTTAAATGCACCTCTACTGAACAATTACAGAAGCCTGTAAGCCTAGATGTCAGGGATGTGAACGTCACCATGTACAAGATAATAATGTGATGTTCTATAATGGTTTTTCAACATATGATTGTTTTTCTCCAACCACAGTGAGACACAAAAGCAAACAAACTAGTCCACTCAGAGCAAGACAAAAAACAAACAAACTATTATCTTATACATTAATATGTGAATGTTTATATTATTGAGTAATCCCTATTACCATATTACCGTCGCAATAAACTAGGATAAGCAACGCCTTACATCCTTGTTGATTTTGTAATTTCCTGTACAGAAAATGACATTGCAGTGTAAAATTAGTAACCTTACATTTGCAAGATCTATTTGAGGATCTTCCATAGATTTGTAAAGTGTGCCTTTGAACTCATTTACCACCTTTTCAACCTCTTCAAGAACACGTTTTAGTACGTTTACCTGAAATTGACATACAGAACAAAACATGCAAGGGAAAATATAATGTTCTTCAACTGATTCAAAAGAACAGGGAAATTTAGACATTGTTTTAAATCTGTTCTTCCAAAAAACACGTGCTATGGGACTTAGCTATATTAAAGATTTTAGATGATGCAAATAGAACTACATAAGGACATATGTAGATATTATGGAGTGACGTACTGTTATTGATATGAGAAATCACAAGGCAAAAAGGAGGGACATTTCATGTTTAAACATGGATGTCAAGAACAGTCTCACCATATTCATCTCATTTTCTCACCCAGAGGAGGCTCGAACTTATAGACCCTATCCCACGTGAAGACTAACCTCCCAACAATAAGAACAAAGCACTCAGATATCATATATTTCTTACAGTTTACAAATGGAATCATATGATGAAATTATTAAACCCATGGATTTCCATTCAACATTAACACACATCACATTGATGACCAAAATTCCTGATTTTGCTAGGTAGTTCATACAAAGCAAGTTTGGACAGAAATGCCACAAAAAGACTGGCTGGGGCTGACCATGCTCTATCATACCAAATGGGAAAGGCTATCCATGACTGGCAATTGCCAGAGAAATGCAGAAAGGTCATTTGCATGATGATCACTGCATCTACAGAAACTGAGGTTTAGGAATATCAAATTAGATATAAAACCGTAGAGCATACTCCATATCAAAAAGTCTTGACAGTAAAGCCTCAGCATTAACATAGACCAGGACAACAACAAGCATGTATGGGCAAATTTAACAATAAAACCCTCAAAACCTAAATGCATCTGCCTCAACCAAACAATATAACAGTATATTAACTCTTGATTCTTGCATACATGAGAGGGTAGAGCAATTGACTTCGCCTTCTTGTATTCTCTAACCGCCAAGTCATATTCGCCCTTACCAATGCTCCCTCGAATTGTACTAGGCAAGTTAAACAGTGTTCGAAATCTCTGAAGCATTCCTTGCACAGATCTTATCTTCTCAGTTTGGGCCTAGTTTCAGAAACAAAACAAGCCAGGTGTCCTTTGATGCATCGAAAGAAATAAACTTCAAACAAGATATGAAATGTTATTTCCCACAAACCTGTCTCTCAAACAGAGGCTCAAAAGCACGATTGGCCAGTGAGCTTACTCCTTGCATGCAGTTAAACAGGCGAGAAGTCCCAGAACCTTCAGGATCTTCTTCAATCCGTCTCAATTTTGATTCTACATCTGTAAATGAATAAATTGTTCCAACATCAAGATCAAAATAGCACTAAGCATATAACTATTGGGCGTGATTCCAATAAGCCTGGCATAGCAAAAACTATCCCAATGAAAGCTGTATAATCCAAAATCTCCAGCTCACTTGCCACAGTTAACGAGAAAATCTAGCAAGCCAAGCGACATGATGATTGCATACCATCAATTGTAGTCTTGCAAGAGACAAAGCAGTCAAAATTGTCTTTAACCAACTGTTTTCTTTGTTGAGTCCGTCCTTTGAGATCAGTTTTCAAAGCAAGTGTGCCAGCCTCCAAGTCTGCTGCACTTGTATTTTGATGTATTCGAGATAGGAATAGCTTTGAGTCAAAGTTTTCAGAGAAATACAACAGCTTCTCTGCATACATAAACATTAAAATTGTAGTCAGCCATAATTCCACTGATATAAATAGCTTCCAAAAGTAGACAACTATTTGTTCCTTGTGAATTAATTCTATCAACTTCTCATATAGTCTTATTCACAATATATGGCAACAGTGTTGACTTCTGCACAGTCAAAAGTCAAAAAACAGATGGCTCCGCCAACGGATTAATTCAAAGAGTATCATTGCTGAAGGATAAATTCTATCAACAAAACTCCTTCAGAGCTGCCACTTCTCTCATGGTTTTGAGGATTTCATTTCATTTATCTATTGCTGATAGATGAAAAACATGAAGATCAGAGCTGGGTTTAAATAAATTTCTTACAATCGTTAGTTTTGACAAGCAAACACTACTAATTTAACAAGGATTTATGGATAGCCCTTATGGCATTACAAACAAGAGCATGCTAGTAATATGCAGGCTTAATGGTTTTGCTCTAATTTAATGAGTATGTGGCTCTTCATGATATCATATGATAAAATAATTATCTGGCAATGCAGAAATGTGTTTTATTGAAATGGAAAACGTGTAATTATATGAAATGAAACTGATAGTTAACTACATTGAATGGGGAAAATGAGGGGTGGGGGGGCTGTACCACGAAGGTTATTATCCAAATGATCTTTATCAGATTTTGATGGAGAGCTTTCTGATGAATCAGTGATCAACCTCAATGATTTGCTATCTATAATCCTGTGAATACAAAATAAAATCAGGTGAAAACCTAACACAAGTAATGTTAAAAGGAGAATATCAAGGAAACTTATACTTCAGTCTCCTATAGAAGCACATTTTATGGTTCTACATTATAGAGGGAATCAATTACAGACTTTACAGTTCCACTTTAGTAATATCATTAATTCGTGTTTGTTCAAGCTATCACAAATGTCTAGAAAGCTGAAATCATCAAAATAATATCAACTAGCCAATTCATGAGTCAGAGTAAGCCTCAGAAACTGAAAACCGTTGCTTATCAACGACATTCACATATGAGAAGCTTACCCTAACCCAAGAGGATCAATGCATTCCATGCCACGGGGAAATGATTGCAAGGCGTTAAGCCCCTTTCTAGCCAATGCCGAAGGCTTCCGCTCAAACTTTTGAGTCACTGGTGCAGTTCTCGTCTCTCGCATGCCACGAACCCTACGAGCAAGCTGTCATAAGAGCACAACTTCAGCACCTTCAATAAACTAAGCTTTTAAAACTAGATTGCACATGATTCTTCCTGCATCATCAGTAATGCCTAATATATCATTCTCCGAAACAAAAAATCAACTCGACACTGTACAATTACCAAAGGTTTCTATCATTATTTCGACCTTTAATACATATATATGTATACACACATCGATAAAAATTAAAGAGAATCTTGTGCATACCTCAGCTTCATCAACTCTTTTCCAACAATCAGGCTCTTCGCCATCCCACCCTCTCTCCTCCTCCCTCCTTCCGCTGCCACGCCCAGCTCTCCCTCTCGCTGTTATACCTCCTTCACCTCCACGAACCTCACTAACCTCCTCGTCGCCGCTCGATATGCTCAGCATTTCCACCTCCGAATCATCAACATCCACCGCTCTCCTGTTTTTCGGCTGCTGCTGCTGATTCGCCATGTTCGTCGTCGAAGCCGTCCTCTGCGTTGGAGGCTGTTGCCTCGGTTGCTGTACGAAATTGACCACCGGTTTGCGCTGATTCGACGACGGTCGCTGGTAGTTGGGATCGCGTTGAGCTTGTTCCCTTAAAGCAATCTGGAGAAGCTCGTCTTCATCTTCGCTATCGCTTGACATGTTCGTAAATTAAGGGAGTTTTAGGGGGGTTTGGTTTTCAATTTCGGGGTAGATATGGTCAGTTACGACTGATTATTTGGTTTTGACATGAGGAAAATGATACAGAGGACGATACATGGAGAAGAGGAGGGAAATTTTTTGTGTGTATCTGATTTTATGGTTTCGGTATGAGTGAGAGGATTTTCTTGAGAACGACCGTTTTCTATTGGTTAGTTTTTTCTTATGTCTTTTGTCTCTTATTATTGTACATGGGTAAGGTTATTTATTTTTATAATGCGTTATTTTATTTATTTATTTAAGTGCAGGGTGGTGATTAATTAAGAGCTTGTAGCATTTATTATTTTTAATGAGTTTCTTACGAGGAATAAAAGCGAAGACAGAGATATATTATCATAATTTTTTAACTATTCCCTTCTACCTGGAAACCGTGTTTAATAATAGATTAAAAAAAAAAAACATTCGATTTGCCACATGCGAACCATCGCTTGAAGCTGCCACAGATCTTTATAGTTATGTAGTTGTCGTTTTAGGAAATGGAGAAATTTGTCTTTCTTTTTTTCTTTTTTTCCATATCTTTGTGTTTTTATTCTCTCACAAGAGCCGATTGATTTATAAATGAATCACTGAATCACTAGTACTCGTTGCATTTTAGATTATAACAATAATCTACAATGTATTTTTTATTTTATTGTATTTTCAAAAAAGTTTTTTTTGCTTATATTACATTTTTAATAGTAAGATGATTGATAATTTAATTTAATTTTTTTTTTATTTTTTTTTATAGGGTTAAAATGGTTGACATGTTTGTTCAAATAATCCAAGTTACCCAAATTTACAGGTTTGATAGGTTTTCTTCTCAACTAAACCTGACTTTGCTATAGTTTATTTTTTATATATATAGTTAAAAAATAGTTTTGAAAAAAAAAACATGTTATTAGAGTTTATTAAGTCCATGAATATGTTCACAAGTTTGGTTACTTCATGGATTTGTTGAGTCTAGCTTTTTTTCCTTTTGATTTCAACTATATGATTAGAACAATCACAAATAAATATCTATTTTAATATTGAAAATTATTTTTTATCACCTATTTTTATTATATAATTATATTAAAAGAGTTTATAAAAAATCATTGAGTTCAATTGAGTTTATGACCCAAGGTACAAGGGGATCGAGGTTGATCCAATTAGTCGTTGTCTAAATAATTTCTTAAAAAAAATGTCACTTTGGAGTTTTTAAGAAAATTAGTCATGTTTTTTTTCCAAATATTTAAGTTATCTTTGGATCCATAAAATTAATTTATTTAAGTGAGGCCAACTTTTATGCAGTTTAATTGAAAGCTTGAATGAAACAAAGAGGTAGGACATGAGGTTTTAAGATTGGCCCACTTGGCCAAATTTAATAGCATTATAAGAAAAAACTATGTCCTATTAATAGTTTTTTAACATTTTAAAAAAAAATGACCATGAGAAAGCACAAGTCAATAAACTGGCAGTATAAACTAAGAGATGATATCTTTACTATGCACCACCTCACAAAACACTACTTATTTTAATAATAAAAAATATCTTTGGTAGTTTTTCCTATATCTAAAAATATCTTTTATAGTCACATACTTCAATATTTAGTTTATAGAAGATTAGACTTTATAATTTATTGAGATTTGCTTAATACGTGATTAACTCGTTTCATAACTCATGTCACAAGTTTGATGAATTGACTTGATTTTTTTCTTTTTTAATTGGCATTTTTTTTAATTTCATATTTCAATGTTGGGTTGATTCAGAATGATATTTCTTGATTTATTTTAGTTTGTTTTTCATTAGATTATCTTGGTTTCATAACTCAAGGCATAAGTTTGGTAATTGACTTGATTTTTTTTTTCTATTTTACCCTCTAGCATTGATTTAATTATAATCATGTTCCATGCTTCATGATTATTATTTTTGTTTTCTATGAGATTATCTTGATTTTATATTTCGGGTCGAGTTTTTGCAAATTAACCCGTATAGACCCAGGTCATTTTACCATGTCCTATTTTTAGATTGATTTTTTGTTCATTCTTAACCTTTAATAATGAGTTTGCTAAAAATTAGATTGCATAATTTGTTTTTTACAAGTTTATCATAGTCTTATGACATTGATTTCAAGTTTGACATATTAATTTGAGTTAACTTATGTCTTTTTATTTTATTTTTTACGAGGTTATTATGATCTTATAACTTGAGTCGTGAATTTAGTAAGTTAACTCAAATTAATTTTTTTAATATTTTTTAGTTATTATTTTTTTTACAATTCATTCCTTAACATTGAGTTGATTGAAAATGAGTGTTATAACCGTGTCTCAATTTGTTTTACAAGAGATTATCATAGCTCATGATTATGATCATAAATTTAGTGGATGAACTTAAATCAATCTAACATGTTATTATTTTAATATTATTTTATTTTAAAAATAATCTTTATTTTTCATGAATCAAATTAAATTCTTATAGGTTATCTAAATTATGAAAATATTTATAAAGTTATATTAAATTAACTTGACATGTTTTAAATTATTTTTTTGAGAGAAACGTTGGTAATGATTGCATGCTTTTTTTTATATATTAAAAAAATATTTGATACAAGCTTGGGTCAACAATTTAGAGGGTATTTAGCATTGCAATTCAAAAATATTTTTGAAAAAAAATGAAATTTTTTTATTTTTAAATTATTATTTTTTTTATTATTTTGATGTGTTGATGTCAATTTTTTTATTTTTTTTTAAATCATTTTAATATATTTACAAATAAAAAACATTTTAAAAAACAATTTAAATATCACTCTCAACCTCATCCACTAAGTTTGTTTCTAAAACTACAAACCTCAGACTGTGCTTACATGCACAAGGGCATGCCATATTTTTCACCATGGAAAAATTCACGATTCTCGCCTCCCATGTGGTCATGTATTGCATCCTTTCTCACTATTCCAGTATCAGCCAAATGGTTTGTTTATCCCATCAGAAGAAAATTATGAAAACACGTTATCTAATGAATAGAGAGATGATTAGAAGTAGGTCAAATGCCCACAGATCAAAGGCTATGCAAGATTTATTACGAGTTCTATAAGACAATGGTAATAACAACCCCTCCTCGGCATTGCGCAAATTTTGACACCGTTGCCCGGTGACCACACGGTGGTGCAGCGCCATACCAAACATAGCCACAGCAATGGTGTTTATGCTTTCTCCTCTTCGGCGGCATAGAGTGCTTTGATTTCCTCAACCTCATCATAGCTTCCAAGAAATACAGGAGAGCGCTCATGTATCTTCGCCGGAACTAAGTCCAGTGCCTGCCGAGGTAAATGATTACATCAGATACTAGCTGAAGAAAAAGCACTTCAATCACATTTAAATCACACCGGTCATTCCTTTTTCCTGCTCAAATTCTATTTACTCGCATGAAGAATCTAACTTGGATCTTGTTAATAATGCATATACACTTAATATACTACCGATCCATGAGCTTCAACTATAATCTACCAATATAACCTTACAGGATATCAATTAGTATCACATTCAAATCATTATAGAACAGGGTTCATAATAGCACCTTTATACAAGGGCAGGACAAACAAGGAAGCAGCTCAATAACTCAGGTAGAGGGACATCTTTTTTTAAAATGATAATAATGGTAGAAGCACATCTTTCAATATCCAAGTAGTTAAAAAGTTCAACATTAAAAACAACAAAGTTAATACCCGTTGCTTGCCAGTAAAAGCCTGACCTCCTGCTTGTTCCATCAAAAAGGACATCGGGAAGACTTCATATAGAACACTAGTTTGCACAAATATAATCACACAATGAGTCCCGAATAAAAACCAGTAGAGACAAAAGGACTGTTAGCAGGCTTAATCAAGCAATTTGGGAGAAATGCCATCATTAAAAGTGTTAACATACCGCAGTTTCCCATTGGGGCTCTTCTTATCAGCAGGGTACAAAAATATACCCCCATAAAGTAATGTGCGATGGACATCGGCTACCATGCTGAGTATCATACAGTAATGTCATAAGAAACTATGAAGCTCAAATTGAAGACAGAAAATACAAAAAAATAGAGATATTGTCAGTTTTCTATATGCAGAAATAATCACACTGAGATATTTGACTTCATGTTGAATAACAATGACATTCAATGAAACCCAGTGCTCAACAATATATAAAAAACTCCAGCCAGCAGAATATATGACCCAAATAATCGAAGGTTTGAAGAAGGCTAATCAATGGTTTGAAGGAGGCTAGAGCAGTAGCCCATAACCACAGCGACTACAATATTTCCCCACTTTAATCCTGTTCCTTACCACTTTGATTGCACTGTGGTGGGATGAAATTCAGATCTGCGGTGTGGACTAAAGGATTTCTAACATATAAAACCACGTGATTCATTTCATTACAATTTTAAGACTGTATTTTCACTCAACAGTCTACATATATTTTGTTGGAAGCAGTATCCTCAAAAGGTAACTGCGGTGATTAAATGTCAATGACTGTTTAAAAAACCCAGAAAATCACAGTTGCTAGAATGAGGATCGAGGATACCTTCCAATGTATCTTAGAGATTTTGATGAGGAACCATCCTGGGGAAACTTGCATTTCTCAACATACCTAAGGTCATAAAATACAGCCTATAGGTCAAAACCGCTAGAAAAGTAATAGACAATCATAATGAATACCACATACTTGGCTGTTGGACTATCCCAGTTCTTAGCATTTCCTTCATTCACTGAATAAATCTTTCCTTTCTTTGGAATCTGTCCAGAAAGAAATGTGAAACAAAAATCAGATACTCCACATTAAACTCAAAATGTTATGTACAGAGATTAAATGCATCATTGGACATGCACATGTAATTTTAAATAGCAGTTTTCTACTATTTAAAAAGAAGAGAGATGGTAGTCCTCGATCCTGTCAAAAACCACAAGCATTACTTAGCTGTAGTTCTATCGATAAACATGCAGTTCTGGCACTTAAAGAGGATGGATTGAATTGCTTGTACGTGAAACTAACTACAAAGCGCAATCATGCAGTTTAACTTATTTCAATTCCACAATTTATTACTGAAAACTGAATTTACCTTTATGTTAGGGTGTGTGAGTATGAACTCCCCAAGGGATGGATCCAGGGTGAAACCATTAACACCAGTTCCAGTGCTCAAAACAAACTGCCAAATCATATATTGATTAGTAAGAGCACGGGACAAAAAAAGAAGATGAAAAACAGAACCTCGTGGACCACAATCCAAATACCCTAAAAAAAACAATCAAATTTGAAATTAAATCAAGGGATTGACAATTGTCATCTTGATAATTCCAAACCACACACACAAAAAAAAAAAAAGATGGAGTCTTTTAACTACAGGAAAGGCGATCCACCATACCGTGCAAGAGCTTCCATACATGCAATAGCCAGCTGCAAGCATATTTTTCCCAGGTTGCAACACATCATCTAGAGTTGGTTCATGGTCATCTTTCACCATGTAAATTCCAAAAATCTAGATGAAAGAGAAGGCATTCAATATATAACTGCATTGTCAAGTTATTCTGGAACAACAGCCACTCTTCATCGTGTCAGTTAAGGATTTGAATTTAAAACAACAACAAAAATGTCATGTTTCATAATGAAATATCATACCGTTCCAATAGAAACACCACAATCAATGTTGGAGGATCCATCCAATGGATCAAACACAACACAGTACCTGCTCAAATATCAAGCCGATACCATGTGTTAGTCTAAGGAATCCAAAACAGAGCAGGCCGTATAGTGAACAGATAAGATCACTTGCAGATACCTTCCACGCCTGGAAGGCTCCACAAATGTTGCTTCTTCATCTTCTTCTGAGACAAGGATGCACTAACACAAGATCCAAAATCTTACACAAAATTCCAACAAATCAATTTCACATAAACAAATAGATTACCCCGTTACTTACTGTTCGGCCACTGCTTACTAAAGCCTTGACGAACACCTCGTTTGAAAGGACATCAAGTTTCTTTTGCTCTTCACCCTTTTTCCATAAAGCGAAATATAATCGAATTAACCATTATATTTACACAACAACAAATATCTCATTCAAAACAGTAACAGAAAACAAGAAAAGGAAAAGGAGACGGCAAATATAAAGAAAAAAACATGGAATTTGGACCCGGCACTCTACAACTTGCCTGAACATTAGTCTCCCCGGCAAGTCCAATAATTTTGGCTAGACCCGCCTGCACAAGTACAAAATTGGAGATAAATAAATTGTAACTTGACTGAAACTCGTGGTTAAAATTCTACATGGATTCGCATTTAAAAACTGAACGAAGAGACAAACTTTCACCTTCCGTAGAGCCCCAAACCCAGGCCAAGAAATCACCAAGATTAGGTAATTATAATTTTCATTTGCTCTGGATTGGAAATAGCACAGGAAGAGGATTTTGATTCTAATTCCAAATAAAACTCAAAATTTTGACTTTCATTTAAAAATCAAGCCCGCTTTCAGACAATTGATATTGCTTAGAAAGTGTAATACGAGAGAATTTTCATTTCATTTCCAACTCTTAGGCGAACAAAAAGATGGGCAATTAACAAAGAAGCCATGCTTACATATTTAGTTAACAAGGAAGCGAACGCAGACATGGACCTACCTTGTTAACGACAGAGCAAACGAACTTGCAGCCAAGAACAATGTGATTGAGCAGAATAGAGAAATCACCACGCGACTCAGGATATTTGGATTGCTCGTTCAACACGTGCCTCGTTATGGTCATCAAATCCGTCCTGTGAGCATCTGCTGCGTGATCCATCTCTCTCTCTCTCTCTAAAACTTGCTCGAATCCGGTTAGTAATATAATCTGAGTAATATTTTATTGGCGAGAATGTGTGTTGGTGAAGAGAAGATAAATATGAAAGAGAAGAGAGGGGGGATGGGGCTATCTGGCGTACATGGAAGGTTCGGAGGACACGTGGAGACAAGAGAGAGGGATGGAGGTGTGTGGCCATCGCTGCGGATAACACCTTTCGTCGTTTATCTCTGATTGGACGGTAATGAGGTTTCTGTTGAATCTGTTCAGGTTCTGTTTGTTCTTCGAGGATGACGAGGCGGACTTCAAGGTCGTTTTATATCTGCGCTGTACTTGTAACCGCTGCTCCATTTTCTTTAATTCGTCCCGTGTAACTTGAACTTCCTTTTCCATTTTATTTTGGACCAACTATTCGATTTTTTTCTCCCCTAATTTACTGTTTTCTGATGAATAGCATTCAACGGCTGACGTGTCGATGAGCTGCCGTCGTCGTTATCCCTTAGAATATCAACTAGATTTCCCGGGCCGTCGTTATCCCTTAGAATATCAACTTTGATTTCCCGGATTCGTTTTTTTAGCAACAACCCTGGATTCTCGATGGCTTGCAGGGGAAGTCCCCACCGCCCCCCCCCCCCCCCCCCAAAAGTGCGGGGATTTATAAAATTGCAAATCCTCTCACAGACTCGCTTTTTATAATATTTTTTTAGTTCTATTTTTTATTTCCATTTTCATCTTTATTATTATTTTTAGGAAATAGTTAGATTAAAAGAAAGAAAATTAAAGTACAAAAAAGAGAGAAATGGATGGCTTTTTGAACTTTGAAAGATATGTTCATTGTAGATCTCATGCTTTTTAAATTTTAAATATTATGTTCTTGTGATTTTAAAAATTAAAACATATCAAATTTTAGTTCAAAACTTTTTTTTAATCTCTTGTTAAAAAAAAAGAGAAAAAGTTATCAGATTTCAGTGGTAAAAAAAAATCGGCGTTAACATCAATTCTAACAACCTAAATAGTTGATATTGGTGTCAATTATTCCTATTTAGTGAGAAAGATTTCACTTTAATGTTTTTTCACCGTCAAATTGTCCAAAAACTATTTTTAAGCTTATGGTGATTTTTTTGTTTCATGCTGATTTTTTTATTTTTAGTGATTTTTGGGGTTTTTTTAAGATTAGTAATGGGTTTGTCAAAGATTTTAGGATGTTTTGAGATTTTTTGGGTTAAAATGAGTTGAAAATTGATTTATGGGTTAAAAAACTATCTTTTTTTTAATTTATCGGTCACCGTAATAATTGGAATCTAGAGAAAACAAACAACACATCATCTTTCTCGACAAACAATTTGTTGTGTAGCTTTATTTATTTTAAAAAAAATGCATGCATGTCAACCTTAGTAGCGCCTGGTCCTTTTTTTCTAATTGATATGTTTTTTTAATGTGTTTTTAGATTAATTTTATATTTAAATCAACACCTCTTCTATCTAATTTTTTATTTTGTTGATTTAGATTTTTTAAATATCATTTGTTTTTTTTATTTTGTATATTAAGTTCTTTAAGAGATTATTATAATTCATCTTTAAGTTTTTTTATATTTTATATAAATTAAGATTTTAAAAATAAAAATATATTTTTGAATAATAGCAGAACAATTTATCTTTGATTTTATTCAATTAATTCAATGCAAGTTTTTTATCTTTATTATTATTTGATTAGATAAAAACTTAATTTAATAAACAAAATCTTTAAATAAAACTTAGAAATGACTAGTATTGCAATAACTAATATTTCACTCTATATTTAGCTTTCAAGTTTTTTAGTTTTGACTTTAGTTATCATTAATGACTCTTTTAGACATAGATGATTCTTGATTTTATTTAATTAAATGCATGCATAAATTTTTTTATTTACACTTAGATTCTCTATGATACAAATACATGAAAAAGATGACGTGTTCATTTTTTGTTGGAAAAAAATCCAACCTGAGACAATGCAAGAGTTAAATAGTAGTTGTTATTAAAACTCATGATATTTTCATGAATAAGACTAATTAGATATAAAATCACTACATCTATAATTAACCACGACTAAACATGATATTGTTATTAACTATTAACAAAGATGCTAATATAGAATGGACATTCATTATTCATTTATTTATAAAAATGATAGTTTTGTAAGTTTTGAGGTTTGTTGATAATAGTATTTTTAAGGTTTTATATTTTTTTATCATACATTTAATGCACTTTATTTGTCTGTTTTTCATCTTATTTTAAATATATTTTGTTATGTAATTTTCCTTTTTTCCAATACCTATAGTTTACAACTCTTATTTTTGTCTTTTATGTACACTAACCTCATATCAAAAATTGGCTTGTATATAGTTTGACAAATATACTATATGTCTGCTCGTTTCCCTTGTTTTTTTTATGGGTCAAGATAATAATGGTGCAATTAACTATTTTTTTTATGTTTTCTAATACCCTACCCTTGGATTTTTCTATCTCTTAGAATTTTAATTTGACTTTTCTTTAGATCTCTAGAACTCTCAAGTTTATTTATTTTTTTGGGATTTCTTTTCATTAAATGACAATAAATAAATAAATGAGTCAATAAATATAGTGTTTGCATGTTTTCTAGGTTATTTGATTTGCATTTATTTGTTTTTTTTTATGGGTATATAATGTGAATTCAATTATATAATTTTTTTTACCTAGATTAACTAAATAGATTAGGAAGTGATTTAATCACCAACTTTATAATTGCTCATTAATCAAGGAATCATGGTGCTTTTGTTTGATTATTTTAATTGTTGTTATACCATGTGGAGTTATGGAACATGTATGCATTTTTCAATGGGTTGAATGATGACTATGTTCTTTTGCCTTTTAAAAAATTTTATTTTAATCTTCAAGTTATGTTATTTTTTATCCTTTAGGATTAGGACATATTATCTATATGTGAAAAAGAATGATTATCTTTCATGCAAATAATATAATCATAGTTTTTTCTTGTGAATTTCTACTAAGATTGATGTTTTTTAACACTATGATTTTCTTGCTTATTTTTTTTTAAAAATATATATTTTCATCATTAATTATCTTGGGAGATTACTAACATTTTCTTTTCTTCATGTGTGATTTAGTGGACTCCCAAAACATGATTGTTGTTGCATTTTTATCTTTAATTAGCTAATTTATATGAGATTGTTATTTTAATGGTTAATTGAAAGCATTGTAATGTAGATGAATTGAAATTTAATCATAGTGTGTGCTTAATTTTGTTTTAGATATCAATACTCTATATTAATTTTAATTTAGATATTGGTACTATGAATACACAATATTATTTTCTTTATGTATATATTTTTGGTGCACTTAGAGCTTGAGTTGTGACTTTATAACATGTTTTCCCCTTGTTTTATGGAATTTTCAATACGTTAGAGTTTTTTTTGTTATCATTTTTTTATATGATTAAGATGGTTTTTTATACATGTTAGGTAAAATAGGTAATTATTCATGTAAAGTTTGCAATAGTATTGTTCTGGAAATCTAGAAAGAAATTGTGTTATGTTGGTTTATGTTTATGAAATTATATTAAAGAGTTTTTTTTATAAAACACTTATAGAGAATATTTTTAGAGCAAATATGTTTGTTTTTTTTCTAGAAACAGTGCTTCGATATAAGTGTTTTTCTCTCTCTTTATGGCGACCACTGTAAATCTATACAAGTTAAATATAGAATTATGATATAATGATTGTAGTTCTTGATATTTTAATTTATCTCTTAAACTTCTTCATCATATTAATTCTAGAAATTATCATGAACTTTATTGGGCATGGAGGACTACCATTAGCCTTAGGGTGTCGATGTATTTTTTTGACTCGGTTTTTAGTA
Source organism: Salix caprea (assembly GCA_964035475.1). Lineage (NCBI taxonomy): Eukaryota > Viridiplantae > Streptophyta > Magnoliopsida > Malpighiales > Salicaceae > Salix > Salix caprea. The sequence continues at coordinate 4,214,008 of OZ037750.1, forward strand.
TTTGAGGACTTCAATTCACAACTTTATTTGTATCTTCTTATCTCAACTCATTTTTAAATTATTGAACATAAATGTCTTTCTTTCTAAAATTTTATTTTTGATTACTCAGCAATAATACCTTTATATTTTTTTATTAATCCATATATGTTAATTTGCATTTTTTTTAACCTCAGGTGTTACAAATGCTACCCTAGTAACATATGATGTCTATAGCCCTAGTCATTGTGAGAGGATTATTCATCATAGGTCGATGCCTTTCTCGCCAATTACATATACATACTATTAAGTACACATATGATAACTACTCTTTATTAATATGAATTTCAAACAAGAATGCTTATACAAAGATATAATATATATTTGCATGATTATCAAACACAAATGAATGACATATCGAATAAATTTAATTCAATATAATATGAGTGAGAATTCAAGAATGGATGAGTGTTAAAAAAATAAAGCATCATATATAAATATCCAAGAAATAACCAATAACACTCATCCTATAATTAATATGCTTATATTATATCACATGCATATTAATTATTATCCAACCCACTCAAAAATAAAGAACAAGACCTAAAAGAACTTATTAACCCCCACTGCTCGATCATCTAGTTGACTGAAATTTACCAACTAATTGACCAAAACAAGTAAGGCACCTAATGATTTTTTTTAAAATATAAATAAAAAAGACTAAATAAAATAGGTGAACTACAACTTTATAGAGTAAATTATATTTGCTTGTGATAATATTCAAATGGGGTTTGATTTGTTTATTTTTTTTTTAAATTTCAATCCTTATTTTTTAACTTTTTTTATGTACCAATAGAGTTTGATTTACAAAATCAATCTTTAATCCACCATTAAAAAATTTCTTGATACTTTATATTTGCAAGAAAATACATATTGAAAGAACTATTAATTTATAAAACCATTCTAATTTAACAAGGGAAAATGAAATTATAAATAACATGTTGGATGGATTGGATGAAAAATGAAGAACTATATTGTTCATATGAAAAATGTAATGAATAGTAGAATTAGGTCATGATGAATAATGCTAAGCTGTAATAATTCTATACCTAAAAAGATAAGATTGAAGTTTATTGAATTAACATGAATTGAATAAAAAAAACAACTTAACAAAAAAAATAAAAATTCCTAAATTGATTTGGGCAGCCTAAGCCTTAAAGGATTGAAGAAACATGATAAATTCTCATACCTTTCTAATTATAATAACCCATTCAAATAAATCCAAAATTCCAATATGACAAGGTTCTTGAATTTCAAACTAGATTTTACATGAAATCCAATCATTTAGTAAAAATTCAAGTTTTAACATTGTCGTTTTTGATATGGATATTGTCATAGAAATAAAACCTTTAATGTTAAATGAAATATAAAGATAGAGTAGCTACCTAGTTCATTTAAAGAGACTTAAAATCTTAAAATATGCATTGGTTTTAGGTTTTTGAGTAATGATTTGGTTAGAAAAATAACTCTTACCATATATTTTTCGAGAAACATTTACCTTGATTATTTATTTCTTCTAAATTTATTTTATGCATGCCATTAACTATCCAAATTGTTTTGATCTTATTCAAAAGTCATTTATCACTGGTGGATATTTATATGGTTATCAAAGAGCTTCGAATAAGAATTCTCGCAACTTAATTATCTTTTTTAGTTCTAATTTCTTTATTTACTTATATTTATTTTGACTCCTTTTTAATTATTTTTTAAAAAACATAAAAGTTGAAGAAAACACTTTGTTGATCCATATTGGTCCATACTTTGAGGAAACTCATTTACTTAATTTGACCTGTATCGATATTTGAAACTAGGAGACATGTTAACATGACTATTAAAATTCAAATTTAATCAAGACATAATGTTAACTTAATGAAAACTCATTGAGATGTAAAATTATAATATCAATGCTTATGGTATTATCATTATTTTTACATTATAAAAGCTATTTAGTTATTAAATAAAAAACAATTATTATTTTATAAGTAATTATACATCCTTTTTATATGATATTATAGTGTTGACATGCGTATAAAGTTCAAGATATAAATAATAATTCTTTAATCTCAATATAGATCAATTATTAAATATTAAAGGTATTTTTTTCCCTTTTAAAATTTGGTTCAAGTTGGTCTCTATCTTTTGAATTCAAAGAAAAGTTATAAATAAATTTGGTTGGGAATAAGTTATAGTTAAAATAATTAATTTAAAAAAAAATTGAGGTAAAATATAATATAATTTATTATAAATAAAGTTTTTAACACTTAACATGAATTATAATTTATATCACTTGTATTTTCTAAAAATATTTTAAGTGTTTTTTCTATCAAATTTATGAAAAATATTGTTAATTTAACCCTTTTTTATATAAATTATTTATGAAAAATAATTTTTTAATTATAATTTAAAGTGAATAATATTTTTTCCTCATAAATCTCAATTCATGTTTTAATCTTTGATATTTTTTTTTTCTAAACCGTTGATCTTTTTATGAGCTCGTCCTGGTGGGGTTGGCGGCGACCAAGAGTTCTCACCATTGGATTAAAAATAATATTTTTTTAAAATATCATAAAAATACAACACTAAAGTCTAAACTCACAATATTTTCATGAAAAGCCCATTTGGACTTTCTTCCGCTTCTAGGACCCGAGTCCACACACCGACCACAGATCTAATGTTCCAATCAACATCAAGCGCTCATCCTACATCCAACGTTGAAAATTCATCATGAATATGAGTTCAACAATAAACCGAAAGACACCGTACCAAATCCCACTTTTCTATCCCTGCAAAGATTCTCTTCGGACAACAAAAACAACTCTCCGAAAAAGAAAAGAATCAACCGGTCAGGTCATTAAAGATAAATCACAAATTTGTTTTTAAAGTATTCTTTTTTAATATTAAATATAATTTTTATTTTTAAAAAATAACATCAATATATTAAATTAAATTATTTAAATAAAAAATAATTTAAAATAAAAATAAAAATATTTTTTTAATTTTTTTCAGAAAATACTTTTAAAACATTTTTAACCTTTCCAAACAAACACGCCGGTAACTTGAACTCAATACAAGGTGAAACATGTCATTTCATTAAAAGTAATCAACAAACGACAGTACGACACACTGTTATAGAGAACACGACATCGTTCGGGTCCAGCAACTTCCTTTTCAGATAAATCTTCTTTCCCTTTGTAACCCCATGTAGACCTGAAAATCCCAATCCTGCCTTGCCCGAATAAAATCCAATCCATCACGCTCTAAACCAGAAATCCCAAACCCTAACAAATTAGGGTTTTTATAATCGCAATCATTTTTTATCTCGTCATCTTTAAATCGAATCAAACCCAGTCCTGTTATTAATTTCAATCACTGAATTCGATCGACCTGTAAATACACACATGAAACCCTAAATTCGCTAAATTACAAGCCTCTTTGGAACTGCGATTCTGATTCTAATTTTTCTTCGTCAATGGCGGATCAAGAAGAAGAGGACTTGAGAACGGCTCTTAGAATGAGCATGCAAAGCTCGCCACCTGAACCTAAGCGGAGCAAGCCGAGGGACGGTGGAGCTCCTGTGGAATCGCCGGAGGATTTGAGGCGGATGAAGCGTGAGCTCATGGCAGCGGCTGCTGAGAAGCGGCTTCTCGAGACGAGCGTTTCCTTCCCTTCTCCTTCCCAGTCGCCTTCGCCTTCAAAAGCAACAGCTGATAAAAATCCTGTTAAAAGTGCAGATTCTGTTAGAAAGGAGGTAGATTTTGGTGTGAAGGAGGGGAGTTCGGGAAAGGAATTATCGATTGAGGAAGCTAATGAGTTGTTTTCGATGGTGTTTGGGAGTGGTGTTTCTAAGGACATTCTTGCTCAGTGGAGTAACCAGGGCTTAAGGTATTGAATAATTTGGTAACTTTCATATTGCAAATGGTCTTACATGTTTGGTCATGACATGATTTTTTGGGGTCATAATAGTGAATTTTAGGAATTTGATTCATGTTCAGCAACTTACAGTGGAAAAAAGTGGAAATTGTGTCAATGTAGTGATGAAAGGGCAAAGATGTATACTTTGTAAGAGCTCTCACCATTGGTGATCACATAAGAGTCTGTTTGATAGTTTTTAGAATTAGTTGTAGCACAACTTTTTGAGATCTGGTTCGTTTTGAAAATCATGATGTGAATGTAGTTCCATACTTCCATCGGCATCCTCGTTATTGTCTAATATCATGTTGAATGTTCCTACAGGTTTAGTTGTGATCCAGAAACATCTATGGGCCTAGTGCAGCATGAAGGTGGGCCCTGTGGCGTCTTAGCAACTTTACAAGTAACCCCTCGATTTCTAATATTGCTGTTTTTGTTAGGATCTTTAGTCAAGTTTTATATTATGGGTGTTCTATCAATGGGAATTGGAGGGGGGTTCTCACTTTGGATGTATTCCCCAAATGGATCGTTAACCATGGTATTATGTTAAAGAAAAGAGCTTTCTTTTGCCAGGCCACTTGGATGTCAACCTGCAGTTTCATCATGTTTTAATGTCTTCAATTTTTTTAAAAGAAACTCACGCTTTTGGCTACCATTTAGTCATTTATAGAATTGATTTTCAAATGGATGTCCATGCCATTCATTTTTAGATTTATTTGTAACTGATAGTGGAGTATATGGTGCTTATGACAATTTGAAGCCATGGATTTGTGAAATAATTTAATTAATCTCCAAAGAAGCCAAATGCAGGGTGAGGATGCTACATTTACTGCTGTGGGTATCGCAGAGATTAGAGAAAATGCTTGAATTGAACTCAAACATTGTTAATCTCAGTAGCAGTTAATAGAAATTTTGCTCGAGGTCAAATAAACAACAGGAGCCCTTGCTAGCTGCTAAATTACTAGCTCTTCAATCTATTGATGCTAATTTTTGTGCAATGAAGACCTGGAGACTTAGTGACATGGAAGATTGATTCAACTAGCAATTAGTATGCATAATGGAGAAAGGTTGACTAAGGTGGTATTCAGTATTTGTGTCCAAATTGGGGGTGAATTATTACAAGAGTAATCTCTTAGGGTGTACAAAATAGTTTGTAAGGATGTTTGGCGTGGCAATAAATTGAAGGGTGAATTGTTAGTGGAACGGGATAGGAAGTAATTAAATTATTAGGAATGATCTGTGAGAGAAAAATTATTTGGTGTGTTTTCAGACAAAAAGGAGGGGAGTGAGTATAAAAATTTAATATTTCTTGAAGGGTGAGTTTTTCCCTTCATGACTTTTATGTTTGATCAGGGGTGGATGGGGGTTAAAATTTATTATTGTGAGATTTATGTTTGCTTGGTTAAATTTAGGGAAAGGTGAACTGTTAAGGGGGGTAATGATTACCATCCAAAAACTTTAATCCCATCAATACCCTGCCAAACATAACCTCAAACTCATTTGGTTGTCAATAAAATACAGGAAGTTTGGTCTTAATAGAATCATAATATAGAAACATGACTTGTGTGATTGACCACAATTATTTTGGGTTTGCTAAGTTGATTTAATTTATTGCTGTTATATATCCATCCTCCATGTTATTCTTTAAACCCCTAGCTAACACACACATGATTTGGACAATTTGCTGTACATCGGATGATTATTTTAACTATTTAAATATTTGAGATAATTGTTATATATTGACTCTGTGGTGATTGCAAAAACTTCCAGGCTATGACATTTGCAAAATTTGTTTTATATATGTATGTAAATGTTTTCTAATAATCGGATTCAGTCATTAAGGGGTTAGAGAAATGGAGGATACCACAAACTCAAGGTCCAATAGCCCATAATGAACCAAAGGATTTTTTTTTTACTTCATAATAATATTGAGCCATTGTCCTGATCACTTTACATTATTATGGCTGGTTTTTGAAATGCTTCAAATGGAGGAGGTTAAAGGTTGACATCTGGCTTGGAGTAGGTAGCCAATGATTTTGTTCACGGAGGGTAGTTATTGAGGTCTAAAAGCTATACAATTGTATCAATCATTGTTTCTTTGCACCAGACATTGCTTGCAATTTAAGTGTGTATGTTTAGTTCTTGATCTCCTTATCATTTCATCTTGTTTTAGTTTTCTTGGTGCTCTGATTTACAATATTTATAGCTTCAGTTTAAATCCCCATTGATTTTCTTACAATATTTTGTGTGGCTGCGCAGGCATTTGTTCTCAAACACCTTCTTTTCTTTCCGAATGAAATAGGCAAAGTTACATCAAATGTGCCACAAAATTTGGACTCTGGAAGATTGTCTAAAAGTCAATATGTTGCATCGGATAATTTCAGTTCTCTTACGGAAGATGCAAAAGCAAGGTGATTATAAGCCATCTGTTTTACTCCTGGATTCACATAATATTATTCCTGCTATAAATGACCCTTATTTTTTTTCAGTTGCATTTAAATCTTGGTCCTTGATTCTTTATTTGCTTTCAATCTATGTTAGTGTTTATGATCCTATGATTTATGAACAAAGAGGAATGATGGTATTCATTGCTTAGATGTGCTTAGTTGCTTTTTAATTGCTTTGAACTGTTCTATTTTTTAACTCATGACTGTGTAATGACTTCATATCTTAGTTTTTTCCATCATCCTTCTGTGAGTTATTTTCTGCAATTATATTCTATAAAGTATGGTTGATTTATTACAAGTTGTGAGGTGGGTGGAATCAAGTTATTGATACAATATTCCGTGATTTTTTGCTGAAAGATATGCATGGATGTCTGGTCATGGATTCTATATAATGTGCAAATTGTTTTCCTGTTTTATGCCACTTGATCTTTTGTAGGATCAGTAAAACCACTTTGATCTTCTATTTGCATGCCATGAGCAACCCAGTTCCAGTTAAAATATAACTTTTATACCTTATGTCCCTGAAAAGCTCTTAAATAATCTGCCACTGCATATGTTTAGGTCAGAGGGCAAGGTTTAACAGTTAGTAGTGGCTTGAAACCTTGTTATGATCTTTATCAACTATCAATATGTGTTACTTGTGCTCTTTGTGTTTCAGGTTGATAGGAATGCCTTGAAAAATTCAGTGGTTCATGATCAATCTTTTTGTAGAATCTCATTTATCGTTACTCACATTGCAATTTTCTTTTCATTTCTTAAAACTTTTTCCATTCATAGAGCCCTAGTTAAAAGCATGGATGAGATATTGTTTATGTGCGGAGACAAAAAAAGAGCTGTGATTGCCACTTTGAACGTTGTTGGCCTTAACATTGAGGGCTTTGCAAAGAACGAGGTAAGATGCTCCAGGCTTGATATCAATGTACTGTGAAATATTTAGTTTGTAATGGAAACCTTGTGATTATAATAGCTATTTTTGCACAGCTGTTTTTGATATTTTAGTTTGCTAACAGGGATTATCTTCTATCTTGCAGATCATTGCAAAAGCACTTGAGGGCCTTACAATTGAAACTGGATCTGATTTGCAAAAAATTCTAAGAATCGACACTTATACATCAGAAACAATTGCATTGCAGAAACTCCATACAGCACTCCCTGTTTTCCAGTCTCGTATGGGGGCACTGCTGTTCCTTATTTCCGCCTTACTGTCCCGAGGATTGGTATGCTTAAAAAGTCATCTTTTCATTTATATGCCCTTTTATATTTCCATTTGAGAGAGTGACCTAGATGGGGGGGGGGGGGGGGGGGGTACTGCTAGTCAAAACCTTTTCTGGAAGAAGGGGAAGGGGGGGTTTATGACTTTGGGCTTATGTTACATTGGTAGAAACAAAGATTGCTTCATCTTTCTGCATTGCTTGTGCTGTTAAGTGCCCACAGCCTAATGAGTTTCCTTTGTGTATCATGGATTTTGGGGAACAGTCTTGGTGTTCCATTTATACAAGCTCCAGAAAATTGTTATTCTTTCAGGATTAAATGGCCTTTTGATTGTTAGAATTGTGTATATTAGTGGGTCCACTTTCAAATGGATGTTTATGCCACTTATGCTTGCAAAATGTTACTTTTATTCAGGACTCAATTCAAGCTGACAGGGACGATCCCAGCCTTCCCTTAGTCACTGCACCTTTTGGGCATGCTTCACAGGTCTGATACCCACAGATTAATCTATGATGTGTTATTTTGTCCCTCTCCACTATGTTTCTTATCTGTCCTTTTACTTTCTATTGGTGAATCTTTGGATAATGATTGGGTTTTTCTGAGATAATATAATTTCTTTTGAACATTATACAGGAAATTGTGAACCTTCTGCTCTGTGGACAGGCTGTCCCTAATGTTTTTGATGGTAGGATGGACTTCGGTGGAGGCATGTTTCTAAAGGGCATATCCATGAGTTTGGAAGTTGGATTTCTCACTCTATTAGAATCCCTCAATTTTTGCAAGGTTGGGCAGCATCTAAAATGCCCTAAATGGCCAATATGGGTTGTTGGGAGTGAATCTCATTATACAGTTCTGTTTGCTCTCGACACCTCTGTTCAGGACGAGAATGAACTGGAAGAAAGAGAGTCACAGATTCGAAGGGCATTTGATGCACAAGATCAGAGTGGTGGTGGTGGATTTATCAGTGTTGAAGGCTTCCATCAAGTCCTTAGGGAAGCGGGAATTAGACTTCCATCTGAGAAACTTGATCACCTTTGCAGCACTGGTTTTATTGTATGGAGTGAATTCTGGCAGGTTATCTTGGATTTAGACAAAAGTCTGGGAGGCCTTAAGGATTCAAGTGGGTTGATGGGTAAGAAGGTGTTTGATCTTTACCATTTTAATGGGATTGCAAAATCTGATATAAATGGAAGCCATGCAACCTCCGGGGCTGAAACACTTGTTCAGAGACCTAGGCTCACAAAACTCAAGGTTTCAGTTCCACCAAGGTGGACTCCTGAGGAATTCATGGCAGATGTGGTAGTTTCGTCTGGCCCTGGTGGGAATGAATCAAGTGGTAAAGACACCGAGGTGACCAAACCCGAGCCTTCTCAGCATGCACCATTAGTGGACTGTATTAGAACTCGCTGGTCTCGCGCGGTTTGCAATTGGGTGGGGGATCCGCCTAGTATAGTGTGAATTTTTATCCTCACCGGCATCCTTCAATGTGCTCTTATTGATGGAAAACACAGATGACATATAATCCAAAATCAATCAAGAACAAATCAGTGCATTGTACCTTCAGCAAAATGGTTGGTTCATGTTTTTTTCTTTCACAAGTATGTGCAGCTCCATTTCTGCTGTGGATTGTTGTAGCTTTGGTCGATCTAATTCGATTTTGATAATGTTAGATACTCGGAGAGAAAGGTACCCGGCCATACTCGTTGGCAACCCATTGTGTAAAATTCATTTGTATTTCTCTGTGTTGATTAGGGAAGCCTTTGGCCAAGGAATATAGGAATGCCAAAATAATGATGCATGTCCTCAGGTTGAATATGTTGTAACGGTTAAATTCTGCCCTGGAGGAACGCTAATGGGCACAGGAAAACAGATCTTATTGAAGAGTTTTTAGGCAATTGATAGGCATTCTATTGTCACATGTTTATTTTTTATTTGCAATATTTAACCATGAATTGCAACCAAGAGAACGAATGATTACACATCACCTCCATGGAACCAGGCGTGGCAGAGATGGGGTCGGATGTCATCACCTCTTTTTATCTACAAAACAGTATATAGATCTATGTATATTTATTTGTGTCTTAAAAGTATGATCTAAATATCCTACTTTGACCATTTATTATTATTTTGAAAACTAGTTGTTGCTATAATGTTTGAGTATTTACAAAAATGACATTAACTTCATGTTTATAATCAGCATTTTAACCCAACAAAAAACATCAAATTCTTGAACAAATCTCTGCAAAGGTTTTATGTCAACCCAACAAAAACATCAAATTTCAAAGCATTAGTTGCACAAACTTCCAACAATAATTCCATAAAATTCGAGCACCAACAAATATTCTTCATCATTTTTTACCACAATTCTTCATTATAAATCCTGCAAATGCATTACTCAAATTTACCCCTAGAACTAACAATAACCCAAATCACACTGCAAAAACAGCAAATTTTTTGCATCACACTTAAATTAATAAGTGCTTAAAATGTGGGGAAAAAATGGTTGTTAGGATATTAAAAACAAATGCAAGTAAAAACAAGTTATTCTATAAATACGATAACAAGTCATGCGAAAATATATTTATTAATTGATGCAAACCTCATTATATAGGTGGACAACCTTATTACATGCTTTCCTAGAATCTTCAACATTGTAATATACATGCTACAAGTCTTCAATGCCAAACAATTATTTTGTGATGCACATAAGAGACCACATAACATGTAAGATATGCCTATCATCTTCTATTTATTAGATACAACTTTTTTTTTTCAAATCTACATAAAATTTTGTTTGGCCATCAAAAACTTAATATTAATTTGAATTGTCCTTTACTCATATGTCTAGACTTCTTAATAGACTGACCTAGCAATTTCCTAACATTAGATGTGGTATGTGTTTCCTAACATGAAACCTAGACATAGGTTTTAATCTAGAATTTTCATGTATACCTAGACAACGAGCATACTTCTATATTTTCCATCCCAACTATTAAATGACTTTGCCTAATTAAATGTCAATTTTTCAACCTTAATCTCATCATCAAACAAATATCTAGTCCATGTTTCAGCATCAATGTTATTCAACTAATGTAGAGTTGTTTTGTCCACATATCTAATATCCTTTAAAATTTAAATAAGACTTATATTGGAGATTTGCATAAGCTTTTGCTAATCTATAAAGTCCAATTATCATCTCTAAACCATGAAAACCTTTGTTATTTAGATTACCATACCTCTCATCTAAAATTTATCAAGTACTTCGTTAAATATATTTGGATTGACACTAATAATTGATAATTTCTATTTTTTCCAATAAGCTAAAAGGTGTGCATCTACCTAATCTAAATAGTAACTTCATATGTATTCTTGCCATCAAACGCTTAAACATGCTAATCCTATATATGAGATGAAATGAGTTTAAACAATAAGAAACAATAATCTCTTATAGATATAAAGAAAATAAATAACATATATATACCTTGAAAATGTTTTTTAGGGTTTTAAATTAATCAGATTCAACAATGGTTAAAAAGAAGTTAAACAAATGGATTAAACATGTTTTATGTAAATATTAAACAATTAAATTCTGTGAATAGAAACCCTAATCTTCAATTTGTTTTTTTATAGGAATAAAAATTGTTTTTCCATGACCAAAAATGTTTTTTAGATTTTGATTACTGTCAATTTCAGTAAAAAAATGAATTATATAGGAAATTTAATTAAAGTCTCAACATTGACAACTTTTTAATTTTTTTTCTAAATCCACTGAGTAAAAACGACCATTAAACAATTGAATCAACAAAGTTTTTTTTTTAAAGCATTATCAACGATTTACAATGTCATTCATAAAATGAAGAATTAAGAAAGCAACAACATTCATAAAATGTTGCAAAATAAAAAAACATAATTTACTAAAAAAAAAGGGGAAAAAGTCAAAAAACAAAGGGAAACCAAACCAAGACTTGACAACAAAAGGCAGACAGAGCGAAGTCTGAAGCCAGGGAGGGGAAGTAGTTTCATCAACGCCATGTTCCTCAACAACCTGAACCGTTGCAGTCACAAACACAACTCTCCATCATCATCATCATCAATCTTTTATTATCTCCACCGAAACTTCTCACTTTGGTCCATGAAAAAAGACCCGGATCTCGAGTCTGCTCTCTCGCGAAACCGTCGATGGATAGTAAATAATCAGATAAAAAACATTATCCTTAGATACCCCAACCAGGATGCTCCAGTCAAGTTTCTTCAGAAAAAGTTCAAGACTTTAGACCTTCAAGGTAAAGCTCTTAACTGGCTTAAAAAATATCCTTGCTGTTTCGATGTTTATCTGCAAAAAGATGAGTATCATTGTAAATTATCAAAGAGAATGTTGTTCTTAGTGGAGGAGGAAGAGTCTGTTAAAGAAATGCAAGAACCTGTCTTTGCTGAGAGATTAAGTAGGTTGTTGATGTTGAGTGTGAATCATAGGCTTAATGTTGTTAAACTTAATGAGTTAAAGAGAAATCTTGGATTCCCTGATGATTATTTGATTAGGATTTTGCCTAAATACCCTGATACGTTTAGGCTTGTTAATCATTGTGGGAGAAGGAGTTCAATGGAGATTGAACTTTTATCATGGAATCCAGATTTGGCAATTTCTTCTGTTGAAGTTTCGGCTAGAAAACAGGGTTCTTCTAAGCCTTGTTTTAGTTGTTCTTTGCCATCAACCTGGGTTAAATCATGGGAGAGGTTTAATGAATTCAATGCTACTCCTTATATTTCTCCATATTTGGATTCAAGAGGTTTATTGGAAGGTTCAAAGGAGATGGAGAAAAGAATAGTTGGTTTAGTGCACGAGTTGCTGTCATTGACATTATGGAAGAAGATGTCAATTGTGAAACTGGGTCATTTTAAACGAGAGTTTAATTTACCTGATAAACTGAATATTCTGCTTCTTAAGCATCCAGGCATATTTTATGTGTCGAACAGGTATCAGATTTATACTGTTCTTCTTAGAGAAGGATATAATGGCTCTGAGTTGATTGATAAGGATCCACTTGTTGTTGTGAAGGATAAATTTGGAGAGTTGATGCAGGAAGGGCTCCATGAATATAACCGGAGGCACTATGAAATGAATCTAGAAAAGCAGAAGAAGAAAGGCATTGTTTCAGTAAGAAAAGAGAAAAGGAGCACAGAAATTACTGAACAAGATGATAGTGGTGATAAGCTGGGTGGTTTGTTCGACCCCGAAGAAAGGAAACGGTTTTACAAAGTTCTTTTTGATGATGATGCCCCATGAGATTGCAAGGTACTTGTGTTTTTCTTCTTCTTTGCACTATACTTCTGTTGGAGATTGCCCCAAGTTGTTTTGTTTCTTCATTTAGTGTTTTACTTGCATCCTTTCTGGTGCGTATTCTTAGTTCTTAGCTAGAAATTATATTCACAGCACTTGTTGAGTGCTTTAGATTTGTAGAGTACAAGAAATGAGTTTAGGATGATTGCAATATGCACTTCGGAACTGAAGTTGGGAGTAAATATTGAGATATCTCTAGGGGATTATTTGGTAGTGTAATGGACCAAGTCCTCTTTGAGATCTACACGTGAATTGCCCTCACAATGGTTTGCGCCTAGAGATTGGTTCCCAGGTTTGAAGTACTTTACTTTGTGATGCATTGTCCCTGCACTGTTTGAAGAATGTAATGGTAACAAAATTCTCTTTATGAACCTTGATATTGGCTGCGAGGAAACAAAGTTCCAATCTCAATCGTGTTTCTGTTTGTTTCTTAGTTCTGGATATCGTTAAGGGTTCTACTGGTGCTGTTATTTACTCTCTAGTTCTATGGAAAGTATCATATCAAGATTGTCATCCTACAATCTCCAGCACCTGTTAAATACCCTGAAAAAGGCTCCTTTTGAAATCAATGAACAGCTTACTGACTTTCAATTTCTAGTTGGCCGTCAGTCGATTGGGCCTCTCGCAGGCAAATAAGAGTCTATATAGGGAGATACTCCACTTGGACAAAAAGTTTCGATCGGATGGCCAAAAAACTTGTAGTGCATGAATTTTAAACATAACCTCTTGCATGCTCAAAGTCATTTAAAATATCACAGCTTATATGAATACCATGTCCTGCAGAGCAAACAATTCAGTGGCCTTGGCTTCTCCAACAATGCCGGTAAAAATCCCTTTTCGTAACTGCTGGAAGGCGAAAGCATAACAACCCCTTGTGCTGGTAGATTGATGCAAGGGTTCATTGAGCAGGATCTAAAGCAATTGAATGAATGTGAAATCCCTCATTGGGAGTGAGCCAGGAGGAAGCTGTGTATGAATGGAAGGCCTAATGACATCAAAAACAACTCAAGCTAGAGTTTTGGGTGATTGGTCGCACCCCTGACCAAAAAGTCCTACTTTGAGTTGCTCTTGAGTCGGATCTCCTCCCTTATTCCCAGTGCAGGATTGGGGGCGTGAAAAAGAGTTGCAGGAAAGCATGTTTTATCAATCTGTGCATCTGAGGCAATCGTGCGCAATAGTTTCATCCCTAGTAAGCCTTGTCATTTGTACGGGTCTAATATCTCCCTGCCTTCTCATTCTCACCAGAATCACCCAACAGTATCAACATTTTGTGCCAACAAGAATGGCTGCAACTGGGTTGTAGTTTCTGTAATCAGCTTAACTCGGGAGATTTTGTACTGTCAAATTAGTGCACTAAGCATGGTTGCTGACTTGCTTCAATACTTTCCACTGTTTATGTTTTCTCTTGTTTCGTTTTCTTTATGGTCCTTGGCGTCCCAATACATGGGGTTTTGCCATTTAATTTTCCCTCCGAGTCAACTCACTCCAGTACAGTGCAATCCAAGATTAACTAAGAGTATTTATTCTTGTGTGTGTATTTTATATGTGTGTATTTATTCTTTGGTTAACTAAGAGTTTCTCACCAACGGGGGTTGGTTCAAGTGGCAAGCAGCTTGTTCTGCTTAAGCGAGGTCTCGGTTTCGAGTCCCCGTACGCAGCAACACCCATTGGTAGCCTTACCTGCCATTGCCAGGCATGCGACCCGGGGCGACCACCAGATTAGTCGGGGCAACCCGGATACTGGAGGCTGGCAACCAAAAAAAAAAAAAAAACTAAGAGTTTCTCACATACACGGAAAAAAAGAGACCAGAAATTGATTTATCAAGTGGGATTATTTTTTTTAATCATAAAAACCCAAGTTGTTTTATGAACTATTCAAATAATAATAAAAAACCCTTGAGAAACAATGAGTTCCTATAAATTGAATTTCTTAAAATCAATATTGATTAAGAAATTTAGATATCTATAAATTATCCATCTTTTTTGGATATCCAATAGGTATGTACTATTATTTATTAATCAATAAAAAATAAAATGATAACATGATTAATATTATTTATATATATGTTTTTATGTTAATATTAATGTGTTTATATATTATATTGAATTAAAAAAAATTAAATATTCTATAAGTATATATATAATATAAACATATATTTTAAATGAGGTTCGGTTTCGGGTTGGTTTCAATCAAATTCTCATAGATAATTCCCGAAAAAAAAAAAACAAAATCAACTGTGAACTGAAATGGGTCAAATCAGGCTGTTAGTGTAGAGGGCTTATAGTCCAACCAAGATAGGCCCATTAGCCCTCTCAGGCTCAGGTCATAGATCTCTCTAGAAAAGTAAATCCCCGAACACCTGCAGTCGCTTTGCCTGCGTCAATCTCACGGTTTTCGCGTCTCCAACTCCCAACCAAGGTGAGATTTCGTTCATTTACATCTCTTTAACTGCTATTTCAATCTCCCATCGTCGATCCTTTATCTTCACAACTCTTGCTGACTTCACTGTTGATTTCCTATATATAAATATTTATATATTTTAATTCGTAAAACACCTTCTCCAATGTTTTAGGTCTTCTTCCTTTGTTATTTGGATGTCGTTAATGATTAAATTATCTGGTTTCAAATAATTGCAGAGAAGTCGCCCGTTTGTCTTACCGAGCTTTTTAGTTCTAATATATGTGAGTATTTCGTCCTTCTTAATTTACTGCCACTCCATTGTGATTTTTCTTAAGCTTATAGAAAGCTTTATCTATTTATTGAATCTTATTTTTAGTCTGCCATGGTGTGTGATTGTATATTAGTGAATTGATGTACTGATCCATAGAAATGAAAGGTAGTTTTTTGGGTTTTGGACTAGACAATGCAGATCGATAGTGAATTATACCAATTTAATGGGTATATTTGTGGTAAACTGGGGCTTTAGTCAATATTTTTTTTTCCTGTTTTTTTTTTTCTGCGGGCAGGCGAGGTTGATAAGGAAAGTTCGTATCCCTGCTGTTCAAAGTAAATGAAATAAATATTGGTAGATTTCTTTCCTGCTTTTTTATTTTGTAAATAAATTAGGAGGCGACAGAGAACACACGAATGAATGTTCTCACCTTTTCTGGTTTAGTTACTTTTTTCTTAGGGTCATGAACCATGATCGTGGCTCTCTTCTTACCATTTGGAACAATTATGCTTAGAACCATTAAAAACCACTGGCTTTGATATTTTGTATTGCAGATATTAACTGTTGGATTAGTTTGAAGCAGGAACTTTCTTTTGCTGTCTGTTAAACTACATTGCAATTATATTTGGAGAGATGTTTTACATGCATTTGCTCTGTTTCAATTAAATCTAGGGCGGACGAGGAACCTGTAGATCCAAAGAAGTATCTTGAGGAAACTTGCAAGCCTAAATGTGTGAGGCCATTGCTTGAATATCAGGTAAAGCGTTTTCAGATTCGGACTTGTTTATAGAATGCACTAGTGAAAATTTTGGATTGTTTACATGCAGTTCTTTTCTTTGTCTTTTATTTTTCCTGTTTCTTGATATTGAATTAATGGGATATTTGCTCAATAAAAAAGAAATGAACGAAAAAAAGTGGCTCCATGGAAGAATTGATTTTACTTCCTTTTCAATCTTTCGCTGCTTGATAATAGAAGATTATTTTTGATAATTTGTTGGTGAAGTGTGTACATGCTCTCTGTTGGTGCCAGAATTTCCGGCTCAACAAAATTTTGAAATTTCTTTGTTAGTTGTTGGTAAAAGAAATCATTTCTTTTACTGGTTTCAACTGAATGGATATTTCTTCAGCTTAAGGATATGATTTGTGGCTGAGAGCTTATAACTCTGTGGTACTTATTACAGGCATGTGTTAAGAGAATTCAAGATGACGAGAGTGGCCACAAACATTGTACAGGGCAGTACTTTGATTACTGGTCCTGTGTTGATAAATGTGTAAGTGCACTTTCACTTTTTTCAAAGTTCATCTAGATTTTGGTTCGGGTCATCAACTGAATTTGGCATTTTCAAATGCAGGTTGCACCAAAGCTGTTTTCAAAACTGAAGTAGTAAGGATGTGTTAGGGCACCTCCGTTTCCGACTGTATCTTTCTAAATGTCAGATGCTGTGCTTATTTCGCTCATTTGCGGCAACCTCCTTTCATTTTGATCAGCAAACATTTTTTGAATCAGAATAATGGAACATGTCTTGCATTTACTGCATTGCAACCTTCAAGTTGTTGCTTAAAGTATTGAGACTGAATGTTGCTTAAAGTATTACCATGCTTATACCTTTATATTTTATGAGAGACGATGCTTTCCATGATGTTTGTTTGTATTGATATTTGCATGTCCAGTTCACTTCCTAGTTTTTGCTCATAGATCAAAAGAACCAAATGACAAATCTTACATGTGTTCTGTCAACTGATATGATATGCTTGTACAATGTAGTTCTTGTATTCATTCAAGGTTTCACAACATGGCAGATCCTGTCTAAATTGGATAACTTATTGGACTGAATTCTTTGCTTTTCCTTCGTGGCAATCATTTCAGCACTCCACAGTCGTGCAGGATCCATGCTCATTAGATTGACTCGTTCAGACTTTTTCACTATTTTAAGGTTGTAAATCCTCCGTTGAAGAGGGACTTATCTATAAGCATTCCAAGTTAATGAAAATTAACCTTAGCACCCAATTTCTCACTTTGTTTCTGTCAATAGTTTGCTTCTTCCCTTGATTTCTTAAATTTGAATCGTAAACATCATTTGTTGGTCCAAAGGGGGGACAATATTTTTTTCAATAGAAAATGCTAATGAAATTGGAAACAGAAAAATGTAAAGGATCCAGCAGCCAAGATTTTTCAGAACAGTTAGATTGAAAATCGGGGACATCTTGAGCTGGCTATACCGTGAATTCTTCATCACCTAAACAAGCTTAAAATCAGTCCCTAAATGGTCTACTCATAATTGACATCGTCTTCTGTTTTTCACCCAATAAAAGGAGCCCAGTTATAGCCCAAAAAAGGGGCCCAGCCCAGGCCTGAAATCTCCTGCAGCAATTTGCAAACTGAGATCAGGAGGGGCATTATTTGCAAAATCGAACAACGAGCAATCACGCCGCTGATCTCTGTTCTCTCTCCCGCTCCCATACCTCTAACAGTAACCAAAAGGTACGCTTCTTTAGCTCTCATTCATTCAATAAAATCCCTTTTATGTTTCGTTCAATTTCTTTCTCCGATTCTGATTTACAATAAATAAATAAATCAGCATTTCTGAAATTCTAAGGTTTGGCTATTAATCTCCGTATCTGAGAAATCATTGCCGTCTTTTACACAGGGAACACCGCAAATTGTCATATTCCTAATACATGTAAGTATTTAGCTCCACTCATCGTGCCTTTAAGTTACTGCGAGGTGCGTTATAATTTTGATGTGTTTTACCTCACCTGTTGTGTTTTTGCATATTTCTGAAATTGAACCACTATGGATTTCGACTAATCACCGTGGAGTTAGCCGTTCAGTGCAGGTGTTTGATTTGAGTTTTAAGGTTGTTTATATGGATAAATGCTGCAGGGAAACAAATTTTTGACATCTTTTGTACGGTGGCTGATGTCGTTTGACTGCCTTAAACTGGGATTTTTTGGACCTGTAAAAATTAAAAATTGCTCTTTTTTTATTGTTAACAAACTATTAAAGGCTGCTTCATGCATTTTAGTATTTTCACACTGGTTCAAGTGTATAGTTTGAAGATATAATTTCATTTGTTTTTTTTTTACCCAGAATTTCATTGGTGATTGACATTGCTTGGCCCAAAATTATCTTCTCATACACAATGACAATGATGCTAGAGTACCTGTGTTTGAGACTCATAGGGATTGTTTTTAAAATGTTTTTTTGTTTGAAAATAAATCAAAATAATATATTTTTTTATTTTTTAAAATTTATTTTTGACATGAACTTAATAAAATGATTTGAAAAAAAAAAATTAAAGTAAAGAAGAATTTAAAAATGTTTTTGAAACACAAAAAAACAAAGGGGTCTTTTATCTACTCTCGCAGTTCTGTGTTGCATCTCAAAGTTCTTAACCCATCGCATGTGCTTGTTGTCATTTATTTATATTTAGGGCGGACGAAGAACTCGTTGATCAAAAGAAGTATCTTGAGGACTCTTGCAAGCCTAAGTGTGTGAAGCCTCTACTTGAATATGAGGTGAAGCACTTTCACCACATTTTAACTCGTTATTTCCTTTTGCCTGCTCTCTCTCTCTCTCTCTGTCTTTTTTTTCTCTTAATTCCTTTGTCTTCGTATCTAATGTATACGATGCCTGGCCCTATGTCTTCTGGCTACCGGTGTAATATCCAAAACTCTCCAAAGCATCTAGATGTTACACTTCGTGAAACTTTCCTCATGCAACAGTTTTATTCCTTACACAATTACTGAAAACTATGTCTGGAACTAATAGAAATGACGCTACTGGCTGTTTTACATGTCAGTTCACTAATTTTGGGTCATGAGTTGTAGCTACATACATGAATACATATAAGAACTTTGGGCCATGAAATTAACTGTTTGAACTATATGTTCAAGCTTTTGCTGCTTGACAAGAGAGGTAGATTTTTTTTTTGTTTTTTTGTTGATGGTAATGGTCATGTGGACATGCTGTACAGCGAACCCTGTGGATGCTAGCTTGTTTCTGGCAGTGTATATCAAAATTCACTGGTCACTACTGCATTGTTATGCTTTTGGTTGGATGTTTTTCAGCCTGAGTATGTGTTTTGCCACTTCAAGTATGATTATGTTCCACTTATTACAGGCATGTGTTAAGAGGGTTGAAGGGGATGACAGCGGCCACAAACATTGTACAGGGCAGTACTTTGACTACTGGTTCTGTGTTGATAAATGCGTAAGTTTTCCCTTTCATTTCTTAATGCTTTCCTGGATTATTATTGGTCTGGTTCATATACAGAATTATGACATTTTGGAATATGCAGGTTGCACCAAAGCTACTCTCTAAACTGAAGTGATAGGGAATGCTGTCTGGACACCACTTTCATTTCCTATCCTTATTTTTTATTTCTATATCCGAGTTGACATGTCAAATATTATTTGGGCTGATTCAGGCCAACCACTTCTCATTTTGATGAGGAAAACCTTTTGAATTAGAATAACAGAGGATGTTTTTAGGTGGAGTTGGAAGACTGCATAGAAATGCTAATAAAATGAGTGGTTCTGCCCTGCTGTATCTCCAGGCAATCATGTTTGGAACAATAAAGATTCATTCTTGTCAACTAGGATGGGTTTCAAAGCAGTAGTTCTTGTTTGTTTGATGTCTGCCTCATATTTTTTTCACTTGAAAGTACACCTTTCGACAAATTCTAAAAGCCAGTTATAATGTTTTTTGGGACAAATGAATATTTCACAAGAAGACCTTGCCCTCAAGATCTGGAAAGTCTTTCGACAACTTCCTAGGTGACAAGTAGTGTTCCACACTTTTACTCATGGCCAAGCAAAATTTTAGTTCTATTCCCTATAACTTGAATAATTCATGGAAAAATTGACCGATAAATTCAGGACCTCTGTCACTTGTAATTGAATGATGTATTCCATGCAATTTACGCAGTGTAGACTATCAACTTTATTCCTTTGACAAACTTGCTCTTGCTCGATGTAAAGTCTTGTACAGATTCGACTGCCCGACTTGAGGGCTGCTGTTAACCAATTATAGTAATTGAGTCTTAAGAGTTTCTGATTTGCCAATAAATAAACTTTCATTGTAAAATAATTGCCCATCTTTTTCTTTCTTTATATATATATATTTGGTCTCATTCTCATCCAACAACTACTTGTCAGTTACCAACAACTTGCGTAACATAGTATCTTCTAAGTATGATGACTTCAATGTAGTCAGTTAGCTTGCTGCTGGAACAGATAATGCAGCTAAATGGGGTTCTCCTCCAACTTCCTAGACAAAGGTATCTGTCACCACATTATCCTTCCGTTTCCGGTACTCAACTAAAAAATATTAAGTAATTTGTTTGGAAGTATGGGTGATGTTATTTTTTTGAAAATATTTTTTATTTTAAAATGTGTCAAAATATATTTTTTTAATTATTTTTTATATCAACATATAAAAATTATTTAAAAACACAAAAAATAAATTTAAATTAAAAAATAAAAAATTTCAATTTTTTTGAAAAGCACTTTTAAAACGCAATGTCATCTTTTTCTTTCTTTATATATATATATTTGGTTTCATTCTCATCCAACAACTACTTGTCAGTTAGCCAACAACTACTTGTCAGTTACCAACAACTTGCGTAACATAGTATCTTCTAAGTATGATGACTTCAATGTAGTCAGTTAGCTTGCTGCTAGAACAGATAATGCAGCTAAATGGGGTTATCCTCCAACTTCCTAGACAAAGGTATCTGTCACCACATTATCCTTCCGTTTCCGGTACTCAACTAAAAAATATTAAGTAATTTGTTTGGAAGTATGGGTGATGTTATTTTTTTGAAAATATTTTTTATTTTAAAATGTGTCAAAATGTATTTTTTTAATTATTTTTTATATCAACATATAAAAATTATTTAAAAACACAAAAAATAAATTTAAATTAAAAAATAAAAAATTTCAATTTTTTTGAAAAGCACTTTTAAAACGCAATGTCATCTTTTTCTTTCTTTATATATATATATTTGGTCTCATTCTCATCCAACAACTACTTGTCAGTTAGCCAACAACTACTTGTCAGTTACCAACAACTTGCGTAACATAGTATCTTCTAAGTATGATGACTTCAATGTAGTCAGTTAGCTTGCTGCTGGAACAGATAATGCAGCTAAATGGGGTTCTCCTCCAACTTCCTAGACAAAGGTATCTGTCACCACATTATCCTTCCGTTTCCGGTACTCAACTAAAAAATATTAAGTAATTTGTTTGGAAGTATGGGTGATGTTATTTTTTTGAAAATATTTTTTATTTTAAAATGTGTCAAAATATATTTTTTTAATTATTTTTTATATCAACATATAAAAATTATTTAAAAACACAAAAAATAAATTTAAATTAAAAAATAAAAAATTTCAATTTTTTTGAAAAGCACTTTTAAAACGCAATGTCATCTTTTTCTTTCTTTATATATATATATTTGGTCTCATTCTCATCCAACAACTACTTGTCAGTTAGCCAACAACTACTTGTCAGTTACCAACAACTTGCGTAACATAGTATCTTCTAAGTATGATGACTTCAATGTAGTCAGTTAGCTTGCTGCTGGAACAGATAATGCAGCTAAATGGGGTTCTCCTCCAACTTCCTAGACAAAGGTATCTGTCACCACATTATCCTTCCGTTTCCGGTACTCAACTAAAAAATATTAAGTAATTTGTTTGGAAGTATGGGTGATGTTATTTTTTTGAAAATATTTTTTATTTTAAAATGTGTCAAAATATATTTTTTTAATTATTTTTTATATCAACATATAAAAATTATTTAAAAACACAAAAAATAAATTTAAATTAAAAAATAAAAAATTTCAATTTTTTTGAAAAGCACTTTTAAAACGCAATGTCATCTTTTTCTTTCTTTATATATATATATTTGGTCTCATTCTCATCCAACAACTACTTGTCAGTTAGCCAACAACTACTTGTCAGTTACCAACAACTTGCGTAACATAGTATCTTCTAAGTATGATGACTTCAATGTAGTCAGTTAGCTTGCTGCTGGAACAGATAATGCAGCTAAATGGGGTTCTCCTCCAACTTCCTAGACAAAGGTATCTGTCACCACATTATCCTTCCGTTTCCGGTACTCAACTAAAAAATATTAAGTAATTTGTTTGGAAGTATGGGTGATGTTATTTTTTTGAAAATATTTTTTATTTTAAAATGTGTCAAAATGTATTTTTTTAATTATTTTTTATATCAACATATAAAAATTATTTAAAAACACAAAAAATAAATTTAAATTAAAAAATAAAAAATTTCAATTTTTTTGAAAAGCACTTTTAAAACGCAATGTCAAACAAAAGACACAAATGGTGAGCCATTTTTGCTACATAGGTGTATTGAAGGAAAACGTTGATTGTGGTCCTCAACTTTTTAAATGACAATATTTTCAATCCCTCTAGATTTGGTAAAAAATGATCTTATACAAAACTTTATTTTCCTTATTTTTCAATTGTTGGTTACAGAGTTGAGAGAGAGACACATTGGACTTTTTCTGTAGAGAGAAAACTTATGGTAATCCCACCATACTACACGTAGCATAGTGATGGTGATGATCCCTTTTTATGAAAAGGCTATTAGCGCATCCTTCTACCATATTTTCCCTGCTGCCAGAGAGAAGGGCTCTCAAATAATCCAAAATCTAGCCGGCAAACCCAAACCTTTCACTATCCCTACCCACCCCATCATCCAAACTTGATTTCCCACCACTGTTCCCGTCAGATTCAAAATCCAAACCGCCACTACTCCCTTACATCCTGTTTTCAAACAAACCAAACTTCACTATGACGGCGAAAAACCTCAAACCAAATTCAAAAAGCCTCTCTGTCACGCAAAACCTGGTTACACCGCCAAACCCAAACCCACACCCACACCCAAAGGACAACACCAACGATGAGACTGGGGCTACCTCAGGAGCGAATGGACAACCAAAAAATCCTGGTGTCCAAGCCAAGGACCCGGTTCAGGGAAGATCCCAAGACAAGATGATAACATGGGCTGACAAAGTGAGGGTGACAGATGCCACCACCCGACACACCCTGGAGCCTTTTCCCCAAAAGGCTGCGGGTAGCCGTCTGAAGATTCCAGCTGAGATGCTTAAGCATAACTTGGACCGTTGGACAAGATGCATGATAGGGTTTTTCACAGGGTGCAGACTTCCCTTTCATGCCGTAAACGTGATAGCAAAAAAGGCTTGGACAGGCTACGGCTTGGAACAAGTACTAACCATGGAGGATGGGTTCTTTATCTTCAGATTCAAAAATGAAGAAGCCATTACAGACGTTATTGAGAAAGGCCCTTGGATGTTCGGAGGGAAAAATATTATTCTGCAAAAATGGTCTCCAGCCTTTCAGTTCGACAGAAGTAAGATATCCAAGCTTTCTGTTTGGATAAGGCTGCGGGGATTACCTCTACCATTATGGAACATGAAAGGTTTGAGCTTGGCTGCTAGTATGGTTGGAAAACCATTATCATGTGATGAGCTGACAATCAGTGGACGAAGGATGGACTATGCCCGCCTCTGCGTTGAACTAGATGCCAGCCTTCCCTTTGTTCATCACTTCGAAGTGGAAAGTCCGTTGACGGAAAACCCTCTAAAGGTTAGTGTAGAGTTCGAGTGGAAACCCTCCCGTTGTGAAAGTTGCAGGAGTTTTGGCCATAGTTGTCCCACCAAAGAAGACGTCGTGCCGAACAACAGGCAAGTGGAGAAAAGAGACCCTAAAGGCCAACCGGAGCCTAGCCAAGAAATGGCCACAATGACCATGCCCCAAGCCCCCACTCCAAGTCCAGTTCTTCAAGCCAATCAAGCTGAGAAGCCAAATGGGTTGTGAAACATGGAGAATGGGAAAGCTCGCAAACTTCAGGTAGAGGACAACAAGAAAAAAGGCCCTATGCAAGAGGGACATGAATGTGCTAAGAATATCATGGCAGCCCATCCCAATAAAACCAGTGCTCTGGAGGAAGTTGCAGAGAGTAGCATGAATGGTAATCTTGGGAAAGGAGGGGAGCGCATGGCTACTCAGTTCAGTCAAGATAGTTCCCAGGAGATTAGCCATGGCCCCAACCCTAAGGAGATGGAAGAGGACGAGATGAACTCGTTTCAATCGGAAAATCAGGAAGCATTTCACGATGACAGTAATGCATGGTCCCCTCCAGTGGTAAGAAAGAAGAAAGGGGGACGCAAGCGGAGAGAAGCCTCGGGCTTCTGAGTTCTAAGGTTTGTTTTCCATCACTGTAATAAATGGTAGACACCATAGCAGCTTGGAATGTGAGAGGGATTAATAACCCTAAAAAACAAAAAATAATCCAGCAATGGATTACAAATAATAGGCTCAATATTGTTGGCCTTTTGGAGCCTCGTATTCAGCCGGCCAATATGAAAGTAGTGGAAGATGGTCTGGGTTTAATCAATTGGGAATACTTCTCAAATGTTCATCACAGCTCTCTTTGCCGAATATTGGTTGGGTGGAATGCAGATAAGGTTGGGGTGGCTATGGTCCATTCTGCTTCTCAATGGTTAACTTGTGATGTAACTACATTGGAGGATGGCAGCAAGATTAGGGTTTCCTTTGTCTATGGTTTGAACTCTCCTCTCGGTCGCAAAGCTTTGTGGGATTACTTAGAGCAGCAAAAGACTCCAAACAGCACGATTCCTTGGCCATTCTAGGGGATTTTAATGCAATTTTGAGCTCGAGTGACAGACATGGAGGGGACGATCAGTGGCATAGTCACATGGATGATTTTCCTTCTTGCATTGGCAACTCAGAGTTGATTCATGTTCAGACAACAGGTCTTCACTTTACTTGGCATAATGGGCAGCATGCTAATGCCACGATTCTCAGACGGCTGGACTGGGCTTTTGGCAACCAAACTCTCCTGATGAAATGGCCCCTAATCAGGACAACAGTTCAGCCTAGGTCTATCTCGGATCATAGTCCCTTATTACTAGGGTTGTACCCTTCCATTCCTCGCAGGAAAGCTAGATTCAAATTTATTAATAGCTGGGTCAATCAGGAAGGCTATGATGAGGCTGTTCAAGCGGTTTGGCACTTGGAGGTTTATGGGAACCCTATCAGCAGATTGACGTCTAAGCTGAGAATTCTAAAAGGAGCTCTTAAAAATCTTCACAACCGTCATACTAGCCACATTTCTTCTCGGGTAAAGCAGGCCAGGGATGAGTGGCAGAAGGCTCAATTTGAATTGGATACCAACCCTTTGGATATTGAAGCCAACGGGAGAGAGAGAACAGCTTGCACCAATTATAACAAGCTCAGTGATGATGAGGAGGCTATTCTAAGACAGAGATCCAGGATTCAATGGCTTAACTTGGGGGATAAAAACACAGCTTTTTTTCATCGATCTTTGTTGCACCGTAGATCCAGGAACGTGATGCACAGTTTGCAGAAGGAGACGGGTGAAGAAACTAGCAATCCTGAGGAGATGGGAATTATAGCAGTGGACTATTTCAAGAACACCCTGAACCATCATGGCCCATACAGATATTATGAGGGACCTAACATTTATAATAGGGCCATAAGTAGCGAGCAGAAAGAGGCTATGGCAGGCCCTATAAGGGGAGAAAAGATTCGAGAAGCCTTGTTTGATATTCCAGATGACAAAGCTTCGGGCCCTGACGGTTATAACAGTTGTTTCTTCAAATCCAGCTAGTCAATTGTGGGGGAAGACTTCATGGAAGCCATCAGATATTTTTTCACCCATCTAAAATTGCCTAAATGCATTGCTGCCACTAGAATTGTCCTGATCCCAAAAAAGGAGAATCCCAGCAATCTATCGGAATATAGGCCCATATCGTGTTGCACGGTGATATACAAATGCATTTCAAAGATCATCGCTAACAGGATAAAGAGCAGTCTGGCGAGTGTAATTAGCAGATCCCAAACGACATTCTTGCCAGGAAGGAATATTTCTGACGCTATTTTTTTGGTGCAGGAACTTATGCATAATTATCATCGCAAGGAGGGTCCTTCTCGATATGCCATCAAGGTGGATTTGAAAACAGCCTTTGATTCAATTAATTGGGATTTTGTCTTGCAGGCTCTCCATAGCATTGATATCCACCCAAGAGTAATTAATTGGATCAAGGCCTGTATTAGCTCCCCATGGTTTACAATCTCTATCAATGGCGAGGATCATGGGTTCTTCGGTGCTTCCAGGGGCTTACGGCAGGGGGACCCCTTATCTCCCTATCTTTTTGTCTAGGCTATGGAAGGTTTGCATGGGTTCCTCTCAGATGCTACCAGGACTCCCTCTTTCAAGCATCATTGGCGATGTAAGGACTTGGAAATCACCCATCAATGCTTCGCAGATGATCTCATCCTGTTCAGCCATGCGGACCAGCACTCAGTTAAGATTCTTAAAGAGGCGCTAGACAAGTTCACAGAAGCCTCGGGTTTGAGCATCAATCATAGCAAAAGCTCAGTCTTTGTTGCAGGCGTCGATGATGAAATGCAAAACCGAATCATTAGCGATCTTGGCATTGACAAGGCAGAATCTCATCCATCTTATCTAGGGGTTCCTCTGATTACAACTCGCCTCAAGAGATCCAATTGCCTGCAGCTAGTTGATCGTATCAGGGGGCGCATTAAACTATGGACAGTTTCGATTTTATCTTATGCGGGAAGACTCCAGCTAATTAAATCAGTTTTATTTGCTACTCAGGTTTATTGGAGCACGAAGTTTATTCTCCCTGCTTCGATAGTGGCCACTATAGACAGCCTATTATCGGCCTTCCTTTGACATGGTGCTTCTTTATCCCCTAAGGGAGCTAAAGTGGCGTGGAACACGATCTGCTATCCCAAGAGAGAGGGGGGGCTGGGCATTAAGAGTCTAAGAACTTGGAATAGGGCTGCCATGATGAAGCATATTTGGGCGATCCTCACGGATAAGGATTCCCTTTGGGTTGCATGGGTCCATAAATACCTCATCAAAGGGAACCCCTTTTGGAAGATTTCGGTCCCCTCTAGCCCCTCCTGGACCTGGAGGAAGATCCTTCTCGCTCGGGAATACTGCAGAGGGGATTTTAGAGTCCATGTTGGCAATGGAAATCACACTTCTCTCTGGTATGATTACTGGCTCCCTTCGGGTAAAAGACCAGTGGACATACTCTCTCACAGAATCCTCTCTTCAGCTAACATTCCGTGGGGAGCCACAGTGGCAGATATCATTGATAATGGTAGATGGATAATTCCTGTAGATAATAGCCGATCAAATTGCTTATGGTCATTGCTGCCTAGTTGCCCAGTGCAATTGGGTCCGGATAAAGTGATTTGGCCTCACACGGCCTCTGGCATCTTTTCTATTGCCTCGGCATGGGATCTCATCCGTCCTCGTAGAAATAGGAATAACATTCACCGTCTATTATGGCACTCTATGCATATCCCCAGGCACTCTTTCGTGTTATGGCTAGCTTCCCGGCGTCGTCTCAGCACAATGGACAAAATTTATATTGAGCTAGATAACAGGATTTGCAAGCTGTGCAACCAAGAGGCAGAATCCCACGATCATCTTTTCTTTCAATGCAGGTTCTCTTCTCAGGTTTGGAGCACCATTACAATGCATGATCAGAATCTTTGCCCCCCCCTTCCATGGTCCCAGTTGCTGGAATGGGCTTCCAATGAATTTCGTTCTTCCAAGCTCATCTCCCATAAGATTGGCCCCCTCATTTTGGCTGCAACGGTGTACCATATCTGGCAGGAGCGAAATCGAAGAGTCTTCAATAACAGTGCAAGATCCGTCCAAACGATCAGTCTTGAGCTGTTCAGGCAGGTTAGAGACAAGATATCCAATCTGGGCACTCAATCTTCAATCCCAGAAGCCACGCGGAGTATGTGGAATCTGGACGACATGTAGCCTGTTCCTCCTGTGCTTCGGGCTGTGGGCTGCTAGCAAAGGTTTGCGAGGTGGGATTCCTGGCGCAGGCTTTGGGCTCTAGGCCGCTGGTTTGAATTTGTCTTTCGGCGTGGCGCTCCTCCATCTCAGATGGGCGTCGGATGCAGCCTTTGGGCATCGTTCTCTGGTTGGCTTGCGAGATGGGTCTCTTTTAAGGGGCGGCGACTTCGTTTCTTTTGTAAGGGCCTCTTAAGGCTCGGCCAGTAGGTAGGGCTCTGTAGCCTTTGGGCTGTGTTTTTTTTTTTTCCTGATGATTTCATGTGATTTTCCTTTTGCGGGAGAGTTTGTTTCTCCATTTCTTTTAGGGAGACCTGTTTCTCTTTTTGTTCTGCAGCTATTATTAGCTGGCTTCTTTGTACATCCTCATTTCTTTCTAATATATCTTAGAGTTCCAAAAAAAAGAAAACTTATGGTTAAATAGATTCCAACCACTAAAAATATCGATTTTAATATCCATAGATTTTATTTGACGAGGAGAGTTTAACTTGGGCGTTATTTCACCTTAAAATCGCCTGAAAAGTAGATCTAACCTCACGTTTTTCTAGGTTTTGGGTTGATTTTTTATTTACAAATTAGTTTTTAAATTGTTTGAAGGTAATAAGGAGTGTAAGTCGGTTCCTAAAAATAAAAATTTGAGGTTGAAATTTTCTCACCCTCAATTTTCTAGCGACCTTTAAGTCACCAAAAATTAGAGATGTAGATTATGCATCATTGCAAGAAAAATAATTGATTAGGCGGATACCAAGCAAAAAAAAAGAAAAAAGTTAAATGGGTAGGTATATGGGCCAACCCTAGCTTTCGACCCAGGTGGTGGTCAATTACGGCTAAACTTCTGGGCTCTCTTTTTTAAAGGGCTTATCTTCATTTTTTAAGATTAATTAAATAAAAGAAAAAAAAGCTTATTTTTCTTAAAAATAATCATACAATAATATTATTTTCTACTATAGCGTATTAATGTTTTTTCACGTTTTCTTTTTTTTTTAAAAAAAAAACGAGTAGCTTTTTATATGACATTATGTCAATCTCATTATCTGAGTTTCAGATTTATTGAGTTAACCCAAGATGATTCGAGTTTTTTTCCCCATTATTTTCTTTAGAAAGATGTATTTTGACAATGGATTTTTTAGGAATTAGCTTTTGCATTTCTTTTTCTATGAAAAACAATTCTATTCTCATGACTTAGATCGCAAGTTTGATTTTTTTTCTAGGTTTACTTTGGTTTTTTTGGATTCTTTTTAAAAATGGGTATTTTTTTTTTGTAATTGATATTTGATTGATCAAAATTGAGCTTTCTAATTTCTTCAATTTGCGTTCCAAGGTGTTATTATGTTCTCGTGACTTGAGTCCTTAGTTGGTTTGGGTGGATCCAGAGCATCATCGTTTTAATCCAAAAAAAATATATCATTCTAAAAAAACAAGTAGTTCTTTTTATATGAAGTTATGCCAATCTCATTATCCAAGTTACGTATTTGTCAACTCAACACAAGATGACTCAATTTTTTTTTCATTCTTTTTTTTAAATGTATTTTGACAATGGGTTTGTTAGGAATTAGCATTTGCATTTTTTTTCTATGAAAAAAACCATGTTTTCATGATTTAGGTCATGGTTTTGATTTTTTTTTCTAGGTTTATTTTGGGTTCTTTTTAAAAATTATTATTTTTTATTTCTATAATTAATATTTGATTGATCAAAATTGAGCTTTCTAATTTCTATGTTTTAATTTTTCTTTTTATACTTAATATTTGATTGATCAAATTGGGCTTTCTAATTTTTTTTCAATTTGATGGACTATGAATTATGACCTCCACGTTTTGTTAAAAAAACCCTAAAAAATAAGTAAGATATATTTATCAATTATACTCTATAAAATAAAGATTGTCTCCACTTAACAAAATACTACAAAGTATGAAATAAAATTATATAAGGTCACACTCTCATCCTAAAAAATAATAATAAACTATTTCTTAAATATTTCAAAATACCTCACACACACACACACACACACACACCCACCCACCTTAAACCGGCTATAATCCATGTTAACATTTTGGGGAAAAAACTTGCATGGGATTATTTTCGTAATAAGAACAAGAGTATTTAATTTGAAAGGTGAAATCACAAATTTAGGGACCAAATGATAATTAAGAGAGAAAGGCGATGGAGGACATACCATACCATCCATCAATGGAAAGCACAGATGCACTAATAAATTGTCGATTGCATTCTTACAGGAATGAACCCTGCTGCTCCATGGTACACAATAGCCGGTTTTTGAGCCCTAGCAATTCCTGGAAACTAAGTTGATATGCACATTTTTTATATAATACTTTTCAAAACTATATATGCCTCAATTAATTAGCTACAAATATATCTAGGCATGCTATGAAATGGGCACACTTTTGCGGCAACATATTAAATTGATCATAGGAATACAAATGATTAGCCATCAACTTGAAATATATATATATATATATATATATATATATATATATATATATATATATATATATATTGTTTTTATGTCAAACACAACATTAATCAAATCCTAATTAGATTTTATATTGTTAAAAGACTATTTTGAAATTGATTTTGGGTTTTCCCATATAACTTTTACTCATTTAATATTTGAGATTATAAACTTATACGAAAGTTACTTTTCCAGTATTAGATAAACTTGTTTTTAAATAAATGGATTTTTTTTAAAAGATCAAAAAGTTTGATCGTGTCTGCATTAGGTTCTTCATCAACAATTGGATATTCAGTTGCACTATAATGATTTATTCTCATCACATTCATAATCATATTCCTATAAGAATTACTGTTGATATCTACAACTCCATGCACATTGCTGAAACTAGAAGATGATCAAACTATCCTTTCTACCATGGTCTCGTGATCAACAAATTCTTCTTTGTGTGCATACCAATACAAGTGTTCCTTCATGAACCTTTTTTTTATTTTTTTTGTAAAAGATGTGTCGTGACAACATCTGGATTGATAACATATGGATTAATATTTCTAAGATTAGACGTTGCGTGGTCAATAAAACTCTAAATCTCATTGCAATAAGTAATCCTACGCAATCCTTGTGGTGATTTTCGATATATTCATGAACGATCCTCCATTACTTATCTCAAACCTATACAAAATACAATCAGAAGTTAGAGATGGTGTTTGTAAAAATGACAATGAATAGAAGCAAAAGAATAAACCGAATGCACAGGCTGTATTTAGTTCTCGGCTTGATAAGCTCTCTACCGTGGCAAGATTGAAGGAGAGGGAGATGGCTGGTTTGCTAGACCTGGGAATGCAAATTGAAGGATGAAGATTAATAGGTCGGGTATGGCGTGTGAGAGCTTAGGAGGGGATTTTCAGAATAAAGATGAAGATATATTGAAGAATAATTGAGAAATTGGACCTAGGTTTGGGACAAGTATTCCAGCTTCAGCCTTATAAAATTAAAACCAAACCATTTTTTTTAATTTTCTAATAGGTTTAATTAGGTTTTTTTCACTGTTGGGTTTTTTATTTTTTTTATTTTAATGGGTTGTTTTGTTTAATTGCTCACCGCTAAGATTAATCAACACATCTCACAAACATGGGCATCGATTTGTGTGATTAGAGTTAAAGTAATATTTCCCTTCACAAAAGTGAGTGCTAAAAGAGTACTCCTTCTTTGCTAGTAGCTTTTGATATTTAAATCCATCGACGATAACTTCCACTCTCCTCCTTGGCTTCTAATCAATCCTTAATGTTCTACTTCCCATGTCCCACAACGAGGAGATAAAAAGAGAAAGGAAGAACAGGAAGGCCAGAGAACTAAAATATTTTTATTTTCTAAATATAGGTTTCGAGGTGGCACCTTTATATATTTTTTTAAAATAAATTAACAAACAAAATAGTCATACAACTTAATTAATTACATCATGAAAATTACTTGCACAAAAAGAAATAAAATCTGACAAGGGAGCGTGCGTGCGTGTGTTGCGAATTCACAGTCCACTTGATCCAATCAACTTGGTTAGACCAAAGGTGACAGCCATAGCCAGCCATCCTCCCATCAAAACCCTAAGTGATGACCTAACAACTGGTGCTTTGCCCAGCACAGCTCCTAACCACCCAAAGATCATCAAAGCCAGGGTCACTGCCGCAACCACAACTCCTAGCCTCACCTTGTACTCCCTAATGAAGGAAGCAGCTAGCAATGGCACCAGAGCACCAACCGAAAAGGCAAGAGCCGAAGCTGCAGCTGCCTGCAATGGGTTTGTCACACTCTCCTTCTCTCCCACTTCTTTTTCTCCAGTTTCTTTTCTTTGTTTCTCTCTTTTCATTTGAGCCAACTCAATATCGAGTTGCGAGTGGACAGACACAAACTCACCGATTGCCATGCTACAAGCCCCGGCCACCAAACCTGCAAACCCGGTCAGTATCATGACCTTAATGTCTTGTTTCACGGCCCCCACCCCCATCATCAACGATGCGGTGGAGACCAAACCATCATTGGCTCCGAGGACTGCAGCCCGAAGCCATTGTGCCCGTCTGGAGTAGTCGAAGTCTTCGGTTTCAGCCCCTAAAGCTGCTTGTTGCTCAACATCACTAACAGGGACAGCGAATTTGGCATCGCTGAGGGATGTTTGGTTGCTAGCCATGGAAGAAAAGCAGATTGAAAATGGTGAAGATTTTATGAGAATAATCAGATGGGAAAGAGGAGAAGGTTGGAGAAGTGTGGAGGACACACGCCATGAAGAGTGGTATATATAGAGGAAAAATCTTTGCTATGGTGGAAGGCAAGGCAAAAGTGGGGAATGTCCACTAACAAAAGAAAATGCTTTTACCATTTAAATATATTCTCACAACTATGGGTTATGTTAGCGTGTGTGTGTGTATATATATGTCAGGAAACGTATGCTAATGCTTTACCATACCTAATATATATTTTAGTGATTAATTTTTTTTACCATAAAAGATAAATTTCCAGTAAGATATTTGCTGATAATTTTCATAAATAAAATTGGCCGTTGCTCATTAATGATATAGTTTGCGACATATAGTAATTACTATATTAATGGTTGGGTTTTGCCCTTATAAAGTAATTTGATGTATTACCCTCCATGACTTTCAAAGTATCCTTATCACCATAGCCGGAACTCATCGATATCAAGCAAGAAAAATACATGTGCCTTGAGAACCACCCTATTCGGAAACTATGTGCCTTGAGTCTTAGGTGCTCGTAATTAACTCGTGAAAAGATTTGAAGATAAGAAGAAGATTTTGACTCAGCATTAATCATCAACAATACTCATAAAAAATAGGATAGGTAAGAAAATATATAGCAAATTTACGAGGTCTCAAGAAGAATATTACAAACTCAGAAATAAGATTTACGTATTAGATAATCAGCTAATACGTTGATTCTAACAATCTAATTTATTTTTTCTAACCAAATGAGTCGGTGCCAAGTGTCCCGATATGCTAAGTTGACTAGTTGTTGAAATATACAGAAGTTTTATTTAGTAAATTTAAAAACCCTTATATGTTTAAGTGTTTTTTAGAGAGAGAAAGTTCAATTATCGATATTTTAAGACGACAGACTCTGAGTGTATATATATATATATATATATATATATATATAAAAGAGTGTAAAACTTAAACTTTGTGGATTCATAAGAATATTTGTAGCTAATAATTCTTATTTTCTATGAAAAAAAGATTGAAAAGTCATTTTAACTCCATAAATTATTGTGGTAGGTATTTGAAGTTGCATTTCATTCAAAATAACATTTGTTAAATTAATATAGATAGAAGAATCCAGGTTAAATCCTAATTTTTTTTATAAAGCATTATATATAACTAACCGACCACCCTTTAGTGACGGTTTGAAAATATAACTGAAATTGTTTTTTAAAGTGTTTTTTATTTAGAAATACATCAAAATGATCTTTATTTTATTTTTAAAAAATCATTTGTGATATCAGCACATGAAAATAATTTTAAAAAAAATCAAATAAAAATAATCAATTTTTTTTCTAAAACATTTTTAAAACTATGTGTAAAACACCCCATTAGCCTTTTAACTCGCCGCGGCATTTTTATGAAGCGATTTTATCTTTATCAAGGCGACTGGCTCATCTTGAACGCTGTTTTGTCTCATGCCCATGGTCTTTTATATATATATATATATATATATATATATATATATATATATATATATATTGCACATGTATCGATCCCAAGAAAAGATCAAGATGAGTAGGTGTAGATAATTCTCCGAGCATATCTGTGAAGAGGAGTGGAGATCCAGTGGAAGGAAGAAGAAGAAATGGGTGGTTGTGTTGCGCATTTGTTTAAAATATTAAAAGAGTCAATAGAAATTGCTTAGCTGCTGTAATAAAAGGTCAATTAAATTATTCACCGTAAATTAAAAAAGGGTAAGGTTGTGCCAATAGAGATAGATAGGGTGCGGCAATAGCAATTAATTCCCTTATTTTAGGCCAAGTAAGACGAGTTCAAATGAAATAATAATAAATCATAGTCATAGCCAGGATTGATTTCTTCTTCTTCCCGGCACGTAACATACCAGAAAATCAATGGATTGCCGATTCGGAGAGCACTGATGATCTGTGTACAGTTGAAAGATACAGGTGATGGGATAACATTTGTAAAAAAGAAAGGAGTGTGCATTCCACACGTATGCCACCTTCTCTCATTATTTTATTTCCCAATAATAATAATAATAATTAAAAAAAAAAAAAAAACATCTCTTGCTGGGAGTCCCTGAGCTTTCCATCTTCTTTAATGGAACCCTCTCCCTTTAATTGGTCCGTGACTATTCCATTGGATTTTGTCTATCTTCATGAGGTGGATTTTTTATATTTTAAATCGTTTTTATATTAAAAATAATTATCAATCACAACCTTGCCAGTAAAAAAGCTCAGTGCTCGGGTACTCTTACAGCGCATCAGTCCTCCATAAATATTGTATAATCAGCGTGTTTCTGGGAAAAAAAGTTTAAGAATCTGTCTTTTTTTTTTTTAATAAGAATCTGTCTTTTTTTTAAAAAAATCTGCACAAGTGGGGGTAGCACTACGTGTCAGATTTCCCAGAGATCCTCAATTTAGCCCATTAAATAAGGATTAACTGAAGTTAATTCTTGAATTTTGTACTTTATATTTATTTTTTATCTTATTCTACTTCAGTAATTAACGAGAGAAAGAAAGACAAAATGGGGGTCAAGATTAGGGGGGCAGGAGGCCCTCCGTGTGGGCATTATGGGCACATTAGTGAGGCGTGACGTGTAACATTAAGGTGCAGCTAGAGAGTGAAGAGATGATGGTGGGATGCCCGACATCATATTCAATCTCGAACGACAGCAAGTACTTGTCTTCCTTTGCATCAAAAGAGTGCCAGGTGGGCTTCCATTACCTCTGAAAAGCCCAGATCAGACACACTAACACGACAGTTATGCATCTTAATGTATATCTCAACAAAAAGCCATAATATTCCGATAATTGAGAGGTGTAAAGTACCCATATCTCTTCTCATCTCATAGGACTTTATCTAGCTTTTTTTAAGAAAAAAATAATTTCAATTCTGCGTAAAGAATCAGTGATTGTGAAGTGCACATTATTTTTTTAAGTGTTTTGTTTAGAAAAATATCAGAATGATATATTTTTTATTTATAAAAAATATAAATACATCAAAATATCTAAGAATACCAAATAAAACTTAATTTAAAATAAAAAATAAAAATAATTTTTTTTTAATTTTTTTGTAAATATTTTTAAAATATAATAACAAACAATCATTGAATCCTGAATTGATTGTAGGCTCTGACGACAGCTGGATGATAACCTAGGCCCAGGTTTTGAGAAGTACAATAAGCCTTGGAAAAAAAAAAGGCACTATACATTTGGAACCCTTCCCAACAGTGGCAAAATCTTTTTTTTTTTTTTTTTATAAAAAAAAAAAGATTAATTGTATTCTCTAAGTTAAGACTTATATGATAGGAATATATATGTTGCACCCCATAAATAATATATTATATCCATGATTTTTCTTAATTTATACTATTTTTATTTTACCTTAACTGTTTTTTCATATTTAAATCTTAATTATTTGAAAAGGGGAGGTTTTAATTTTATTTCTCACTTATATGACTTTGATCCATGGAAGGTTGTGTTTTTTTTCTCTAAGGAAATCTTAAACATTGAGA
This sequence comes from Salix caprea, assembly GCA_964035475.1. NCBI lineage: Eukaryota > Viridiplantae > Streptophyta > Magnoliopsida > Malpighiales > Salicaceae > Salix > Salix caprea. The sequence continues at coordinate 4,250,785 of OZ037750.1, forward strand.
TAAAAAAGAAAAGAAAAAAAGAGTCAAAGCCCTGAGAAAAACAACGCCAGAAGTATCACCAAGCAGCAGGAGTTGCAGACCAATAGGAAGAGCTTGCCAAGCATGAAAATCTTCAGCTGCCATGAGATTTCAAACTGTGATTGCATTCACACAAAGCATCATGCAGTTAATATACATGAACCCAATTCGTACAAGTATCAGCATGAATCCGACACCGTTAGATCCATCTACAAAGAGGTCAGCTGCACAAATCATCTACAATGTCTTGCATTAATGAGATTTGATGAAAAATGGATCGAGTAAAAAGATCTTTATTCCGGTCCCAAAACATAATAATTTCTCGCTTTCACTACAAAAGAAGAAAGGTGATTAGCGACTGATTTCTCCATCAGAGAATTTTTGTTACAAATTTTGCAATAAATTAGTATCGGAATATGTTTAGCAACGGATTCTACTGTAGAAGATATTGAAGAGTATGAATGTAACTGGGGTAGATTCTAAGCAGGAGGAACACTTGAATGATTCATTGACTAAACATTAACGTGATTGGTTTGTGGAATATATAAGACCCCTTCATCTTTAAAGGATTGTGTGGGGGTTAAGGACTTCTAAAATGGCAGCAAAGAAAAGAACTCTGCAATCTTCACTTTTTTGTTGCTGGGATCTATTAGTTTGTCTTCCAATAAATATAAACCCTGACTTTTGAAAGGAGACTTAGGAGAAGGGATGGAAGGAAAAGGAAAGAGGTGACGAATTATTTGACTCGATTTAGGTTTTGTTTCTTTTACACTTTCTTCGTGTATTTTTAACCATTCATTTCGAAAATACGTAAAAATAAAATCATGTGGTTCGAAGAAGTAATAAAATAAAAATAATTGTGTCAATAATGATGAAGAAAACGCCCCACTTCAAAAGAAGTTGTTCTTGATTTATTTTGACATGATTATTAAACTTGCAATTAGCTTCAAAGGAGTAGTAATTATAGAAAAAAGGAAAAAAAAGTGTATTTCTCATGTAAAAATCCTTTTTTGTTGTTTGTGATTTTTTTATTTTAATGAGAAAATAATTTATTTATTAACAGTAAGGTTATTTGAATAAAAAAGTAGAAAAAATAAATTAAATAACTATAAAAATAAAAATAATTTAAATTAAATTAAATTAAGTACAAAAAATACAAAATTTAGCAAAATAATTGTTTTTGTTTTTAATTTATTTATTTTTAATTTTATAGGTAACACCTTTAAAAAAAAAACATGATTGTTCATATAAAAACTTATCATGATCTACAAAACAATTATAAAAGCAAAAGGAGTGTATTGTTATTATTATTTTCATACTATTATAAAAAATAAATAATATTTAATACGATAAAATAAGATAAATCTTGACAGTAATAAAATACATATTCTACTATCGTTGAATATTTATGACAATTGTTTTAAAATTAGTTCACATTAGTTTCACATATAATTATAAACGATTAAATATTACAATTAGAAAATACTATTAAGTATTATTTTAATTAAGTATCAAAATATGATTTATTTTAAGATATAAGAACTAAAAAAAATAAAAACCTATAGAATCAAGTTTAGGGCCTACGAAGGGAGCCGAGTGAATTTGAGCTTGCAATGCAGGCATGCACGGGCCTAGAGCCAGGCCCAACACCTATCTAGGCTGACTTCATTCTCTTAAAATCATTTTGTCATCAAAAATGGCTTCGATGGCTAGAAAATCGTAATTTCAGTTTTTTGAACTTAAAAACTTATATTTTATTTTATTTTCATCTAACTCTAGTCTATTTCTTTCCAACATTATTAAAGTTTGAAATCGTATCCATGAAGTTCTTGTATAAACAATATATTCATATACATTAAAATCAAAATTATTATTGACTGACATTCAACTATTTAATCTCTCTCCCCCTCTCTCTCTTTTCAACCAACTTTTTCTCTCTTTGGATAAGTATGAAATGCTAAATTGGTTGTCTCTCAAACTCTAGAATTAAAAAGAAATTTAGGGCTAAACTATAATAATCTTAAGGAACAAGGACCGATTAAATAAGAAATTCAAACTTGAGGGATCAAATAAATTTTTTGTGCAACTTTTATGGAAAAAGGCTTTGTTTGTTCTTTTATGTTAATTTTGGTTATGCATCTCTCAATTTTTTTCAACAATAAGTAAAAACTTTATTTTGTAGAATTGATAAGTAATTGACATAAGAATATTTTATGACATTTTAGGTAAGTGAAAGAAATCAAACTGAAACAGATGGCAACACATAAAACCATGGTAAAAAAATCTCAAATGACTAAATTGAAAAGAAAAAAGTTAAGTGGCTGAAGTATAAATTCATAAAAAAACTAGGGAATTAGAAGGGAAAAAGTTTCTTATTTTTTTTTATTAATAATAACTCAAGTGAACTATATTTACCATCAAAGACAAATGAGTCACCCAAATAACACACTCAGTTATCATTAATGATCTTTCTTGATATCGTTAAACTTGTTTTATTGAGATGTTTTATTAATATGTATTTGGTTTTTTTTTTAATTTCTTTATTTTATATCTCTTCTCTTCTCATGTGTAGCCTTTTTTTTTTGTTTTGAACTGTTGTGATTCTGAATAGCGGCAAGCTTGAATATTGTGTTTTTAATAGCGTTAGACATAAATTGTGTTATATATATAAAGCATGCTAATAAGTAAAAATAGCCTCCTTTTAATACTGCTATTTTTGTTTAGTTCTTGTAGTTTCACAAAAGTTATTAGTTAGTTATTGTAGTGATAAAAACTATTATTTAATCCCTATGTTAAGAACTTGGTCCTTTTATCAGACCCAACACACCCAACACAGAAAATAGCAAAGAGGGGTAGGTCAAATATGAAAAATTGATTAGAAAACATGTATATATTTGAAAGAAAAAAAAACATTAAATCAAGGATGGCCAAGCTGATCATTGGACTATTTGATTGTTTTTAGCACTATAAGGACTAGTTAGTATTTTTAGATGAATTATAAAGACTGGGTTATAATTAAATTTTATAATAATTAATAACTCTTATAAGTGTTTATTTATTTTCAATCTGTAAAAAAATGTATTGCGATTCAAGACCAGTGTTTAAATCTTTAATATTTTACCTCTAATTTTCCTAAAATAATTAAACTTTCATTCTTAAGTTAAAATTATCGACGAAATTTAATTTTAGTTAAACATTTTTTTCAGGACATTATTTTATCTGCCGACAGTTATAATCAAGGGTAGCTTCATTTATTTTGAGGGAGGATTGCAGAAAAGGTAATTTTAATCGGAAGAAATTGGCACAATAATTCAAAGTAACCAGTTACTTTCTTTTGAATGCAAGAAGAGAAACACTGCAATGAATAAGAATTTTTGATAAAAAAATTATCTAGTAGGTGGTTCAGTAATAAAAATTTGAGATTAAGGGATTTATTCTTTTTATAGTCTCATGTTCGAGTTCTATGGTTACTAATATGATGACTACTGGAGATTTACATGATCATTAACTTCAAAACTTATGGGACTAATTAAAGTACATGCAAGTTGATCCGGACACCCATATTAATAATAAAAAAAAGAATTTTGGATGAAAACTTATGGTTCCTGTAATGAATCATGCTTGGATACCGCCATTAAAAGAACAAGTCGATCAAACTCATGATATCATACCGTGACTTTCCTTAACTTTATTACATTAGTGGAAGAACTATGTATTGACAGGACATCCCAAGAACATGATCCTCAAGGTTCACGAGTAATCAGTTCCCCCCTCCTATAATGTTGTTAAAACATCAACCATTACTGTAAAATTGAAGAATGCCACCGAGATATTCTGTCGGTGTTTAGAAAAAAAACTCAGTTGATATTAGAAATTACCATGGGAATTGTCGACAGCATATACCGTCAAAGAAAGTAACTTGTCGGTTTTTTTTTTTTTAATTTCATCTGTAGTTTGTAATACCGTCAAAATCATTGATGGAATGCTTTATTGACATTAGAAAATGACGATGAATAATAAATTTTAAAATTTGGAGTAGCCGATGGGATATTCTTTCTGTGCCTGATTTTCAATTTTTTTTTTCGGAGAGTCAATCCTCAAACCCTAGCAGAAGTTACAAAATAAACAGAAACGTGACAGACCTATACCTAAATAAATGTATTTATGTTCCTGAATAAGCAATACAGTCAACATTTGTCAATTCCAACCAGTAAAGGTAACGGTTAAAAGAACACCAATTTCATAACAACAATTCTATATCGAAGAAATATCCATAACCTTGAGGCCAAGCATAGCTGATGATGATTTGTACGGTGGCTATGGCTATCCTAATATTTATTAAATTTAATAATAAATAACACATTGCTTTTATTTTCCTCTAAATTTTCAACAAAACCATAATTTGAATAAAATAAATATGGAGTCAACTAATTAACTATCATTTTTCAATTCAAAATTACTCAATTTAAATCAAAACTTCTAATTATCATCAGTTCCATATAAATCTATTTTTTTTTTCAAATCTTCAACTTAACCATAAAAAAGTTAAAAAAGTTATGCAAGTGAGAATGCCTGGTACACTTCTTGGAGGCAAGTTAAAAAAGCTCTCAGTTCATAGTGCTTGAGCTTTTGTCATGTGAAAAAGCTTAATATAGTACACAAGCCCTCTGAGATTTCCATTATTTTAATTATGCTCTCGTCTTTGGTATCAGTCAAATTGCCACCCTCAGTTTTGAGGGGGAAAATTGAATTTTTTTTATTTTTATTTTAAATTAAATATTTTTAATATTTTTTGATTATTTTCATGTGTTGATATCAATAATATTTTAAAAAAATTAAAAAATATATTATTTTGATATATTTTTAAACAAAAAATAAAAAAACATTATTTTAAATTCAATTTGTCCTTGAATTATTTTTTTTCAAAAAGGGCTCGACTAGGGAGGATTCATCAAGTGCTTCACAAAGAGTCTTTTATGTAATAATGAGTAGATAAGCCTACTTTGTTTGCTGTCACAGAAAACTTGTTTTAGTTTCATAATCATCATCATTACATTATATAATTTGCAGTACTCCAAGTTTATGAACATAAAATATGCAAATCACATGTGCTGCCATGTGTGAAGATGCCTTGCTTTAGCCATAGTTTAGATTTTGAAGTTGAATTATTTATTGGATTATTTGCCAAATGCTATGGATTTGTTACATGTACACTCCAAACTCCAAAAAAACATAACATAAATGTATAAATTAGTTTAGCCATGCACTTAGGAAGGGTTAATGTATATTCACTTGTAAGAGTTTTACCTAAATAAACATCCTATGTAAAGAATAAATTTTTTAAAATATTTATACCATGCTCATTACATTTTGAATATCTATATGAGTATTAATATTATATATATATATCTTATTTGATAAATAATGATAGTTAAACTTAATACATTAACCATTTTTATTAATTAATAATTATTGAGTTCAACTTAAATTAGAATCTTGCATTTTTCAAAAAACAAAACAAGAAGATGGCTTACAGGTTTCTAATAATATACCGTATAATCCTGAAAAATTAATAAAATTGATTAAATAATATTTTAATTAAATTAAATTAAATTAAATTTGGGTTTAGAATTTAAATAATATTTTAATAAATTAATAAGTTTTCTAATTTATAAAGGTTAAATGTATACCTTCGTGGGCCATAAGAGGCACCGATTTTGTAGGAGACGGCATTCGAAAGGATAAATGAATTTGGTGAGAAAAATCTATGTAATCTTTGACCATACAAAAAGTTTTCCGACAACATATTTAGTGTCGCTATAATTTGTACAAATTAACAGATGACCGCTCCATGGTTTCTTAAGTGATATGATTATTATTTTTTTTTATCTAAAATTATATTAAAATGATATATTTTTTATAATTAGTATCAATACATTAAAATAATAAAAACATATTAAGAATATTAATTTAAATTTAAAAAATCTAAAACAAACTGTACCACGTCATTCGTAAACAATATCGTTAATCGAATTTCAAGGCCAATTTTATCTGGAATTGGGTGTGTAATTCCATCAAAAGAGAAAACATTCATAGCCTTAACCGGGCTAAGGTTTTAGGTGAAGATCATTAACGTGTTATAAATTAGAAAGATTAATTTTTAATTTAATCGGCAAAAGTAACAGTTAACATTGAATGAAAAATAAGCCCACATCTTGATATATAAACATTATTTTTTATTTTTTTATTCGAGGAAACTATATTCTCTGAAAAGCATATTTTGTGGATCCGAGTGAGTGAATAAAACTCCGGTTGTCCCAGATTTTTACAAGAGATGCACGCTTTCACTCGAACTCATAACCTCCTGTATAGATCTCAAATTCTTTGTCATCACATCATGCTTCTTGGGGACATTATTTCTGAAATCACTTTCCTAATAGGAGTTAATTTACTAAACATTTATAGCATCAATTTTTTTTTTTATGATCGTGCCTATTTGACATTGTATTTTAAAAATAAATAATTTTTTTATATTTATAGATTATTTTAATATACTAATATCAAAAATAATTTTTTAAAATAAAAAAAAATTATTTATATATTTTTTTAAATAAAAAATATTTTTAAAAACAATTAGACATAATTCCCTATTCTTGTATAGGGAATTCTTCGCCGTCCTTGCTTATCTTTGTGGTTCAGCTTTACAGTCCGTATCCATTTTTATTTTTATTTTACTAAGGAAAATATCGAAGCACACGGGCCCCCTTTTTTTTAGGAAATGTTTTTTTGGTAGAAACTCTGCTTTTTAAAAAAACTCGGATTTGTTATTGTTTAAAATTAATTATTTTTATTATTATTAAATCATTGTAATATATTAATATCAAAAATAAAAAACAACATGACCTTGTTGAACTCGATGTAAATACATAGTTATGATATATTGTTAATTCTAAGTGTCATTTTAGCACTGTATTTTAAAAATATTTTAAAAAAAATAATTTTTAATTTATTTTAAATTATATGTGTTAATATTAAAAATAATTTTTTAATAATAAAAAATATCATTTTAATATATCCTAAAAATACCCTAAAACAATTATGTACATCCATAATGCTCGCCTAAATTATTGAAAAAATGATAAATAATAAAATTTAGTAGTTGATATAAACACATACCTTCATCTAACATTTAAAACGCCGACAAGTGTGTTGGCTCGAGTGATAGCATCAAGTTGAGTTCTTTAGGAAGCATCTGGATCGTTAAAAACCTTTGACCTGATCTGTGTGGTGCAAGAAATATCCTGAAAGACTTTAACTGCTAACAACCAATTACACTAATCTTACAACTGTCTAGTCTATCAACTACGATGTGGTGACAATTGTACAACAATTTTTTTTAATGAAAATTGTAAAAAACAAACATATATATATATATATATATATATATATATATATAAAAGCGTGATGGGGATATTTATTTTAAAAAAACATACAAAATATAAATAAACTGTTTAAAGATTAATTAAGAAAAAAGAAACGATATCACCTCACGAAAGCAAGTGTGGAGGAGGTACGAGTGCAGAAAGCGTAGCTTTCAGGGCTTGTTTAGTATTTTGGTTGAAGTTGTTTCTGTTAAAATAATATTTATTTTTAATTATTTTTAATATTAAAAATATCAAAACGTTTTAGTAAAAATAAAAAATTTTAAAAATATTTTTAAATACAGTTGCCAAAAATTCAGTAATCACAGTAAACAGTTAAAAAGTTGAAACCAGGGTAACGAAACAATGTTCAGTCTCCAAACAACCCCCCTCCCGTCTGAAGTGGAGCAGTTTATATAATTACTACAACGATATTCAATCAAAAACAGTTCACCCACCACCAAAACCACCGCTAACAATGGAACTAACCAAGTTCAGAGGGAAGCGGCCGATGATAGTGGACATAGAGCAGATTTCTGAGACACCTCACCGAGGAAACCACCACCGAAGGGCCCACTCCGATACTTCTTTCCGCTTCGACGACCTCCTCATCTTCGATGCTTCTGACTTCGACCTCTCCTCTCTAGACGACCTCCCTACTCCCAACACCACCACCTACCCTCCACCTGCCGCTCCCATGGCTGTCGACTCCTTGTCTGATGACTCCACATCCAACGGTCAGAATCAGAAGCCCAAACCCGTCAATCACCTCCGGAGCTTGTCTATGGACTCCGGGTTTTTCGACGGCCTGGGTCTCGGGGCTGCCGGCGGTGGAGATGAGAAGTTGGGTGGGCAAGCGGTTGCGGGAGAAAAGAGGGCTGCGGACCACCACAGGCATAGTTATTCCATGGACGGGTCGTTTGAGGAGGAGTCTCTCATGATTGATGGTCTCAAGAAAGCTATGGCTCCTGAGAGACTTGCAGAGCTAGCTTTGATTGATCCCAAAAGAGCTAAAAGGTCCGCCCTTTTCTTTTTCTTCGTCAAATTAATCTAATGATTAATTTGAACTGAATTAAATTTTCTACTTAAGCTATATCTTATATGTTTTAACTATTGCATTTGTACAGTAGAAAGATAGACAAATACTTATGTGATGTTATTAGTTTTGTAATCTGTGAAGGCTTTTCTTTTTGTTGTTCAATTTGTCATTTTGCTCAGTAAAATGAAGAGTGGTGAAGGATTATTTTTAATGAAATTTCTCTGTTTTGTAGGATTCTTGCAAACAGGCAATCTGCAGCTCGGTCAAAGGAGAGGAAAATAAAATACGCTAGTGAGCTAGAGAGGAAGGTGCAGACTCTTCAGACGGAAGCAACCACTCTCTCCGCACAGGTCACGATACTTCAGGTATAAATGGGATTTATTTGTGTTTAATGACTTCATTTAACTTATTTGATTAGATTTGGTTTATTTTGTTGAAATTGTGCTCCGTTGCCCTGTCACGTGATGATTTTTTGTATGGGAATGCATGGACCTGCAATATTTTGTTTGTTACATCTTGCGAGTAACTAATCATTGGATTCATTGATTAATGACTGTTATCTCTTGATGGAGTGATCAATGACATTGATCTCTTCATTGGAAGTTCATGTGATACCATTTTGAGAAATATACTAGAGTATAACTGGATAGAAAAGTATAGAAGCCACGGTACTTTTTGATTGGGCTATATCGAGGCATTTGCCTCATTTGTTTTTCAACTTTTCCCTTCCATTCCATAATATGAAGTTTACGTCCAATCACATTTCTTGCATTTACGAACAGTTTTACAAAGCTGATTTATTACACACAGAATGGCGATCATTTTCAGCATTTCAATTTAAGGGTTCCATTAAATGTTGTGTTAGTTCTCAATCTGAGAAGTTTCAGTTGTTATGCTAACAAATTTGACTCATTATTAATCAGATTACTAAGTTCGATAAGGCCTCGTGCTCGTCTCCATATCCTTGAAAGTGAGAATAATGTAGACTTTATAGTGATTAATATTAATTTTAATGACATCAAAGCAACTTCTTTAATAGCATGGCGTCATCTATTTGTCAACTGCACCAAGAAGCTGCATGTCTTTTATTGGTTGATTTGATGAAAAAAAGTTACCTGGCTTTGTCAAGTTGGGGTCAGCAAAAATGGCTGCTTGTGTTATCATACAGCAGATCTTTTGTATTAATGAAAACAATGGTCAGAGGCCAGATTTTACAGGATATAATCCTGTTTGTACTGCACTCGTGCGGGAGTGATTTCATAGAAAGAAATTGAGCTAGAAATTTGTTTTCCAGCCATAGTGGGGAAGAATTGTGTGACTCATCGATCATTTCAAAACCTTTGGCCAAAACTGTGAGTTCAATGCTCACTACCCTGACTCAGTACTATCTGCTTAAGCATGTGTCCTGCTGTCATTCCAAGATACTGCATATTGTAGCTCTTGTGCTACCATGTGTACATGCATAGTACATATGTGGATCCAAATGGAATTTCAATAGATATAAACAATGCATGTAACTCTGCACCGCCCTGTTTCTTCATGCCCCGGAAACTTAACTAAAAGGTTAGCTTGAATTTTTTAAACATTTATTGTCAAACATACTGTGTGAGATTTCAAATCATCTTGACTTCCTTTATGCTGGTCCATGATCTATCAGATGCAACCAATAGTGAAGATGAAGTTATCTTAGATGATTTTATCCCTTAGGCATTGCATTGAGGACATGAAATTAAATCCTGCATTCAGCATGCATAGAAAGTAGTGTTTCAAGTTTTTATGATTCAACTAAATTTAGTGTAATTGTGGAGCCTGCACGAACACCTCCCTGAATCTGGATTGTTTTTCTTAAAAATGTTTTAGATAAACTTCTCTGTTTGGAAAGTTATCTATGTTGCAGACTATTCCATTGTCAAATTGATTGGTGTGCTTATGAAACTTATGTTATGTACATTTTTTTTTAGGATTCTTGTTTGCAATTTTATCCAGTTATTAATCTTCAGAACAATATTTGTGTTTTCCAATATAGAGTGTGCATTCATTGATATCTTACTGTACTTTCACAAATATGTCCTATTCTTTGTAGTATAGCGCCATATGACTTTTACAAAAATGATGGGCTCCTATTTTCACTTTGGAAAATACTTTCCATATCTGTGGATTTCCTGTAAGATGCAATGATATATATTGAACATATATAAATTGTGGGCTGTGCTCAGGTTATACATAGTTCTAGCAAATGTCACTATTTTTCCTGTTCCATTTGCATGCACATTTTTTTAAATTGATTTTATATGATATGAATATCTTGTTCCAGATTGTGCTAATTTATGCAGGTATATCCTTCCAGTCAACTGGTGGCACCATTTTACAATCTATAGAGACCACATTAGTTAGTACTTGCTAAAATCCTAGTCAGAAAAAACACATTCGGAAGAATATGGAGGAAAGCTAATGTCGGTGTATATTTTTTTTTTTATTGATGCAGAGAGACACTGATGGGTTGACAGTTGAGAATAAGGAACTGAAACTGCGGTTACAGGCTATGGAGCAACAAGCACACCTTAGAGAAGGTAGGCATTTCAAACAAGAGTTTTCTTTTTTGGAGGCATATAGAAGTAAAATAATCACATTTTTCTAATTGTTTGACATTTAAATGTACTTGGACATAGACTAAGCACTCCACTTGGTATGCGAACTTATTCCTCTTTCAGCAATCATTTGATGTGATACCCCCGTAATTGGCCACATCTTAAAGAGAGTGTCGGCGGGTTTGGGTGGAGGTGTGTTCGTAGAGTAGAAGTTATACATTCTCGGCATCATTTAACCAAAAGCTTTGAATTTTTTCTTAAAACGGAGAAATTTTAAATTTCTATCATTTCCATATAAACTATTATATTTTGCTATTGCACGACTGCCAAAATGTTATTGTTTATTTATTTTAAACATGTTCACTTCTAATCTCTTATCCGTAGTTTTAGGGGATGGATTTAGGGTATTGATGAATTGGTGTTTTATGCATTTCCATGGTGCAGCTCTGAATGAAGCATTAAGGGAAGAGGTGCAGCGGCTTAGGATAGCAGCTGGTCAGATTCCATCTGTCAATGGAAACCCTTTCAATAGAGGTCTAGCTCCTCAATTTCCCTCTCACCAGATCTTACCACCCTTTGGCAACCAGCAAACTCAGCAGCACCACCAACAGCAGCTGATTCACATGCCGCAGTCGCAGTCATCCACTGCCGGTCAGACTCTTAATGGGTAGCCCGCCCTAGCTTCCCAAACTTTAGCCAGAGGTACTAATGTCACTGGCAGAACTTTATCTGCTGGAATCTAATGTTGCAAAATAGAAATTAATTCTACTGAAGTAGGCATCTTGTATATGTAAGCATGTATATTGGTTGCTGGAAAATGTTGTGAAAGAGTACTTCCTCATAGCTCCCCTCACAGCTGGCTATGTTATCCTTAGGACAGATTTTATTCACCACATGTTGCATAGAAATTAGGTCACTTCATGAGACAATACAATTGGTTGGATGACTATTGTAATCTTCTATGTGCAGAAAAACACCACATATTTTCATTTGAAATATATTTTTTCCTTGCCTGGTTTCAACCAGCTTCAAAGTGCACCTTTGGTCTGAGATTATGCTTTAATCCATGCACAGTTAGAATGACAAAAGATATAGTATGGGTACCTATCGAGTGTATATACTATAAAAATAATATAATTATAAATTTTGTTTTTCTCTCTCTGATATATTTATCATATCTAACATTATCTTTTTGTTTTATGTTCATTTTATGTAATTTTGTTCTTAGGTTTTCATCTTTCTTCTTTACATTTTTTTTTTTAAAAATACATGTTATTTCTTATTCTTTATATTTGGAATATTTATTACTCTACATTTGATTTATTTATACTATTTTTTGTTTATATCTTCATTCTTTTGTAAAAAAATTTCTTTACAATTTTTTTGAAATATTATTATTATACAAAGATTAAAAGGAAATGGTGTTTCATTATAGCAACTGCAACATTATATCCTATTGTTTTTCTTACTACATTAAAAATGAACCTAAAATCTTGCATGTCTTTATTAGCACATATGATCTTCGCTTTGTTTTAATATATATAAGCATCAACCTTTTTATTTATCATGATATTTTTTACTTGATAATAAATATTTTTAATAATACCTACACATTTTTTATTTTGTGTTAAAAAAATTATTCAATTTATTATGAAGTAAGTCGAATTGATGCGTAAACATTTTGTTTTGTATTTATCAACACAAATTATTTCAACTTGTTTAATTAAATATTTACATAAGTATATTTTATTTATAATTTGGAATCATTTTATACAATAAAAAAGAATGTTGGGAAGCCTATATATTTATTTATTTGATCAAAAAACATTACCCAACAAATAGCTAGAATAATATACAAACAAGCACCCAAATGCACCTTACATTTGTCATTATTTTTGATGTTTGATGTTAGAGATAAATACAATCTGAAAAATAGAAATAAAAAATAAAAGTAGAGAGTTCAAACAAACAAGATTCTACATATCATGGAGAAAAGTTCTTAAAAAAACATGAATTGAAAAGTTTTTAGTGACAACCATTTAGTAACTTCTTTATCTAGAATGTCATGGAGAAAGCCATTGGAAACATCTAATTGTTTAATATTTCAATTAAAAAAAGATTGCAAGAGCCAAAACTAATTGGATTGTTGTTGGCTTCATCACTAGAGACCAAGTGTCATGGTAATCAATGTCATATAGTTGATCAAACTCTATCTTTAGCTATAATCCTTTTTTGGCAGTAGTAGATACTAGATACCTCTATTAGGATTTTTTTTAATCTCATAAACTCATTTATTTCTAAGAGCATACTCTTTTATCTTTTCCTAACTGACAGGAATGAGAAAAACACTAGATTTGAGGGATGACTTTTTTATTTACATGAAATAAGATTATAAAAAAACCTAGGATGGACTTAGAAGGATGACAGAAACGGTCATGCCATTGATCCCTAATGGTCTATGTCCTTAACATGGAAGGTAAATAATGAGATTTATTGTTGTAACTCTTATTTTATTGATTAGATAAAGACCATCTTCAACTAACTCGTAAGAGCAACAGTCGCTTTGTCTTGTTCTCCTTTAACATTGAAATAAATTCCAATAAAAATGAAATAACAATCATTAACTAGGGAAAACTGGTTAATAGATAAAAGATTGGTTGCAACTTGAGATCAATAAAAAAACTTTATTCAAACGAAAAGAATTATGAGTTGAATTTATAGATGAAAAACCGGGGATTTAGATTACCAAACATGAACCATTGCCTACTTTGACAGTTTCAAAACCATCATAAGGTTGAAAAGCTGTTAAATTTATTGCATTGGCAATAAATGAGTGTTATCCCCACTATCCATATATCAAGTTTGTTGCTTAAAAAAAGGCTGTTAGCTTCAGCAGTCATTGCTGCTAATTCAGAAAATGGTCCCCTACCTTGGAAAGAAAAATTAAAGTGCTTGAAACAATAAAAAACAACATGACCATACTTTTGACAAATCTGAAATCATAGTCTTTCATGTTTTGTAAGAGCATTGTTGGAATGAGATCTTGAAGGTCCATGAGGTTGTATTGATGTAGTAGCTTGTTGAAATTTTGAAGCAATACTTGGAGGCTTCTTCCTTTTTATTGACTGAAGACAATAGATACTAGCTTCTTAGAAATAGAGGCTAGTAACCTGCTCAAAACACAATTTTCTTTCTTTAACCAAGTTTGTATAAGCTGATTTAGGAGTCGATAGTGCATTTTCAGAACCATCAACATGCCTCCAAAGAAAAACTGAGTTGAACACTATATGATTGTGTCCTTCAAGTTCTTGACTAATAGGTTTGTGAAATGGATTGAATCATTGATTAGATAGAGATAAAGGATAGGTGGAAATAGAGGAAGCCATAATAGATATGGAGAGGGTGAGGAAGATTTGTGTGTGTGGAGCCTTGGAAAGGATACGTTAAAGAGAACGACTCGAAGGCTGCTATTACTTTGTATCCAGTAGCAGATTTACGTAGATCTAAAGCAATAGAAGGAGAGTAAATTGGAAATTAAAAGAGATTTGAAATTTAAAATAGCTAAAACTATTGATGACAATAGATTTTGCATATACGTAGTTGCTGCAGAATTTCTTTGGAATCCTCTCCTGATCTTTTGGTGGTTGCTATGTCAGCTAATACTCTAACAGTGAATACATTCTCCCAAGATTCCTTTTCTTGCTCTAACATGAGCTTATGGTAGTTTTGAAGCTCCTAGAGAATCAATAGCTAATGAACAGCATGCAATCAGAAGTGACGAAAAGAAGAACACAGACCGAAGAAATCACCATTTGAGAATCTGGTGTTCCTCCAGTCATCCTTGGTAAGTTTATGCTGTCTTTGTTTTGCTCAACAATGGAATGTGTTGAAAACAAAGGGTAGTTATTTTGTCTTGATTAGTAAGGGAGATCAAGAGCTTACCCGGATAGTTGGATGCACTGGCGGACCAAAAAGCAGCTGCCCAGCAAAAAACTACCCAGTTGAGGGACCGGTTTCCGCAGCCCGCTCTCATCAACAAGAAGCTCCTGTGATCATAACAAGTGTTCCATATGAATGGTGATCTTGACTTATGAACAATTTGAGATCAGTGGATAAGAAAACAAGGAAATATAGAAACATAGTAAAACATGGAAAACCCTCAAAAACATAACTAAGTTCCAAAAACAATAACTGTGCTCTTACATGATGAAACAACTACAAAAGAGTGCATGAATTCTCACTCATGATAATACACTTCACTTGTGCAAAGCACAAGCACAATTCTCACTCCCTACATCTGCTGCAATACAAGGAGGCTGAACTTCTCCATCCTGATACCAGGTTGAACGTTTTTCAACTAACTCATTCAAGAAATCATCCAGCTTCTCAATTGTGACACTGGGCATAACCACAACATGGGCAATATTTCCTTGGCAAGCAAGCTGCCATCTGCGAACAAATTCCTCATCGAGAGGCCGCTCAAATACAACTGTGCTGCTGAGCTCGTTCAGCATAGAACTTATCCCAGCATCATGCAGTCGGTCCTTCAAATAATGAGCATTTCTGAGACACTTCTGTACCTCTTTCTGGAACCCTTTATACCCTTTTCTGTTAAGAGTGTACCAGAGGAAGATAGGAGCATGACCGTTGCGGCTTCCCATGATTGTCGCGTCCCTTGAAGCAAGGTACTCAACATTTCTCGAGAGGGCATTGATGTGTTCCATCCTTGTTATCTGAACACCACATGGCATTGGACATCCCATAAACTTGTGGCCAGAAACGCTAACGCTTCCAATGGGCTTTTTGAAACTAACCTTTGGAGCCTGTTTACCACCAAGGAGAATGAGCAGTGCAGAGAAAACAAGGACCAAAACATTAAAATTACAGCGAAAGTAATTCTACAAGACCCTAATACAGAAAATTGGACTATGTAAAAGCAACATGCTTAGAAGCTACAGAGGAGACAACAAGGACATCATGATGTCTGACTAGCAAACTTAAATGTGGCCATTTCTTGTTCCCTGCAAGTTGTGGCCATGAACATAATGTTTTGCGTCATCCATTCCATCAATGATTTCCATAATGTTCAACAACTTTATTTATCAGCACATCAAATATACCGCCAGCAAAGAGAAAGGGATCCAAAATTAAAATAACTAAAAATGTAACAAAAGGTTTTAAATTGTTCCAAGTTCACTGGGGCTGACGATACCCCAAAAACATTTAAACTAGGTGATTCAGTCCTTTTGTCAAGTTATTTAAGATGAACTACTAAATTCCTAATACACTTAACATAAGCGGAACTGGAGTCATGATGATCTGAGTCTTAAGGAATATACAACAAATCAAACCTTCCTATGCTCAATCAAATCATCTTCTTCCTGGAGTCAATAAAATCACTTACACGTTTGACAAAAGGCATCATAAGTCCAAATAAAGCTCCATCGCAGTGAATGTAGAATCGATCTTCTGAAAATCCACTTTCTTCAAGGGTTTGTATCACAAGATCAAGATCATCAACTGCTCCTTTGACAGTTGTGCCTGAAATGAGAATGGTTCATCAAAACAAAATAATAATGCTCAAGCATATAGACAAAGCATGTGTCTGCATAAGCGTGTAGAGGCATGTGGCATGTGGGTATGTAAGAGAGAAAGAGATACCTATGTTAACGTTGATAATGGCTGGTTTGTCCTTATTAGCAAGTAGTTTAGCTTTAAAATCAGAACAGTCAATCTCGCCAGAGATCAGACAATCAACCTTCTCACAATCCATTCTGTACATACGAGCAGCTTTGAAAACAGAATAATGCGACTCTCGTGATGCATAAAGAACTCCATTGGGAAACACTTCCCTCCTGCACAATTGAGATGTGTTACCAATTCTCTCTTTTCTAGCACTTAATTCAACTCCTTAAACATTCAGAAAGAAAAACGACAAAACCACTTACCCAACTAGAATCCCATGAAGATTGCCTTCCGTACCACAATTAGTTATGTAACCCCAGTATTCATTTTTCTCAATCTCCCAAAGACGTGCAAACCAGTCTAGAACACCAACTTCAAACTGTCTTGAATGGACACCGTAGTTACTCTCAATGAATGGGTCGCCAAGATTGTTGATGGAGAAATGTTGCAATTGCGCCAAAGCACCATAGTCGAAGTCCAAATTATACGGATAACCTATAGAAGATTTGTTTTAAAAAAAAAAAGAATTTTAGAATCAAAATAATTACATTCTATAGTAGCCACAGAAACAAGCAGACTCTCCCAGCAACCAGCAACATTGTTAAGGCAATTACTCAAAATAAAAATAAAAACAAGAATATCAATCAAATTGTATGTATGCACTTCGAGTTAGCAAAACAATCACCAAGTTCGGAGCAGTGTCAACAAATTTGATTCCCGCATTGAAGAAAAAACTAATCATTTATGTCTACAAATCATAAACATGAAACTAATAAATTCATAGCAAGCAAAACTCAGGAAATGAAACAATAACATAAGCGATTAAAAAAACCAAATTTGATAATCTTCACAGTAATTTAAGCAAATGGTGGTGGTAATAGTATAGTCATATTAAGTAGTGTCTCTATTTATGTTACAAAATAAATTAATTACCTAAATGATATTTGGTCCTTTCCATTAAGTTCTTCCGGTAGCGAGCCAAAACGCTAGCCATGTACGCGTCTTTGTCTCCGGTGAATTCATCGTTAGCCTCGGGTTCCGTGACTTCGAGGCACGTGGTGTGCACGTTCCTCCCTAACACAATCTCCCTGCCATTTTGCTTATCTCCATTTTCCGCCGCCACAATCGGAGGCAAAGGCTCCGGTTGAACCACAGCCGAGAGATCGAAATCCTCGATCTCAGCCTTCCCGTTAACGTGAACAGACACTGCACCAACAACTTCCATGGTTTCTACTAGTGCATAAATAGACTTCAAGAAAATGAGAGAGAATGATTAAGTAATAGTTGTTTGCGTTAATGAGGAATGATTCTTATGTAACAGTAGATCTGAGAGAGAGCGGTGGCTATTTGCTTGCTTGGAAGAAGCGAGTTTGATGATAGAGGAGGAATTCGACAGTGATTGATTGCTTATATATAGCATAGACTTTAGGCTTTTTTTAGAAGTTTAGTTTTTTTTTTTTTCTCGAAATAAAAGAAATGCCGATGTGTTCAGTTGAAAAGAAAATATAGTGATTTACAATAAATGTATTGAATATAGTTTTTTTTTATATAACAAATAGCATAGAGATATGTGAATATAGTTTTTAGATTATTTTGAAGTAATTTTTAATATTTATAAAACATGAAATATATTTTTTGTATTTATATAACATGGAATCCTTTAATATTTAAGGTGATTAATATAAAATGAGAAAATAATATAATGATAGAGAAATAATATGAAGAGCATGAAAAATTGTGTAAAGAGAGGAGAACGGGTGTAAATTGTTGAATGCTATAATCTATCTAGCTTTACTACTTTATTATTTGATAATTAAAATATTTATAGATATTGATCATGCCACGTTTTTGTTTTTATTTAAAACATGGAGAGTGATATTACAAGGGATTTAACGTGTGGAGTTAAGGGCTTGGTGTAGCATCATAGAGAGTGGAGAGTGGTGAAAAAAGAGAGAAGAGAGAGAATTTGAACTTTAGTCGGCAAGGGGAAATATATTAATGACTTTTTATTATTATTATTATTATATATATATATATATATATATAGAGAGAGAGAGAGAGAGAGAGAGAGAGAGAGAATCTTTTCAGCCTTGTGGATAAGCATAGGATTGCTCTTGCAATCTTATGAGTTAACAATGCATTCTTTTGACCACTAATTATAGCAATAATTAATTCATAAATCTTATTTTAATATAAAGTGCAACACAATTAATTTACAAGCACTCTACGATCCTTCATTGCTCTGACATAGCACTCCCAAGCTCAATCACGAAAGAAAAAAAAAGAATTAGTAATGAATAAAATAACAAATAAAAACCAGCTATTGCAAGCCACTTGGGCAGATATATTTTTTTTCCCGGGCTATCGTCATCGACCACCAAATGAGGCGGCTCGATTGTGTGTCTTTCTCGTCGTGGAAAGTGGACACGGTCTATTGAGACGGCGGGCAGAAGGAGGGCTACCGTTTCGTACTGCGCGACGTCGTTTATGAGGGATTAGAGATCGTCATCATTGGAGTGATGAGATTCGAAATAGGCACTCATTGGCTCATAAATAATGGACTTCACAGACAAAACAAAACATTTGACTTAATGAACAATTCTATAGTGAGTATCATAGAACAAAACATATGGAAAATATTGCAGAGAACAATTAGGCAGACTATAAGAGCAAATTTCTTTTTTTTTTTTAATCATGCTCATATTTAATTTTATGTGCATGGATGTATAAAACCCCAAGCAGCCATGATTAAATATTAGGAGAGAATGGCATTATATATCAATGAAATATTCCATGATACACTAAGACTTTCTTCTTTGATGCATCTTAATTTCCCTGCTTCGGGGGTTAGCAAGCAGCAATGTTTTTAGAGTTACAACTTGGAATAAAGCATATATATTACTGTGATTTAGATTACTGTGTTATTAAAACAGGCGGTGCGATTAGAAAGTGTTAAAAATGAATTATGAAACATTTTATTATTTTTTGTAAATTTATAGGGTATTAAAAAAAAAATCATTATACTCAACTCAATCTGAGAGCACATCCAACCAAAAAAATTAAAATAGCAAAAAGACATAATAAACTAAAATAAAAACACATAAACAATTGATTTAAAGCTTTAACCCATTTATTTATTATGAAAACATTTATTGTATACTTTCCATGGAGATCATATAAACAATCGTAGGTGGTTAGAGTTGGCTTGTGTTGCTACTTGCTACCAATGAGTCTGCATGCGTTTCTAAGCAGTTATATTACTTCTAGCATTTTGGGCTCGAAAACACATTTCCTGTCTCTTAACCCACTCGATCAGACAATATTTGTTTTATGATGTTAAAGCTGTTATTACTATATATTTATCATATAAGATAACAGTAGATATAAAAAGAGTGAAAATTATAAAATTGAATTCTTATTCTCTTGTTATAAGATCAAATGTAGGAACATAGTAAAACATGGAAGAAAACCTGGAAAACATAACTAAGTTCCAAAAACAACAACTACAATGCAGTGCATGAATTCTCACTCGTGATAATACACTTCACTTGTGCGAAGCGCAGGCACAATTCTCACCCCCTACATCTGCTGCCATACAAGGAGGCTGAGCTTCACCATCCTGATACCAGGTTGAGCGTTTTTCAACTAATTCATTCAAGAAATCATCCAGCTTCTCAATTGTGTGACACTCGGCATAACCACAACATGGGCAATATTTCCTTGGCAAGCGAGCTGCCATCTGCGAACAAATTCCTCGTCTAGAGGCCGCTCAAATACAACTGTGCTGCTGAGCTCGTTCAGCATAGAGCTTATCCCGGCATCATGCAGTCGGTCCTTCAAGTAATGAGCATTTCTGAGACACTTCTGCACCTCTTTATGGAACCCTTTATATCCTTTTCTGTTAAGCGTGTACCAGAGGGCACTCGACATTTCTCGAGAGGGCATTGATGTGTTCCATCCTTGTTATCTGAACACCACATGGCATTGGGCATCCCATAAACTTGTGGCCAGAAACGCTAACGTGCAGAGAAAACAAGGATCAAAACACTAAAATAACAACGAAAGCAATTCTACAAGACCCTAATACAGGAACTGAAGTCATGATGATCTGAGAGTCTTAGGGAATATACAACAAATCGAACCTTCCTATACTCATCAATCCAATCATCTTCTTCATGGAGTCAATAAAATCACTTACACGTTTGACAAAAGGCATCATAAGTCCAAATAAAGCTCCATCGCAGTGAATGTAGAATCGATCTTCTGAAAATCCACTTTCTTCAAGGGTTTGTATCACAAGATCTAGATCATCAACTGCTCCTTTGACAGTTGTGCCTGAAATGAGAATGGTTCATCAAAAAAAAAAAATAATGCTCAAGCATATAGACAAAGCATGTGTCTGCATAAGCGTGTAGAGGCATGGGGGCATGTAAGAGAGAAAGAGATAACTATGTTAACGTTGATAATGGCTGGTTTGTCCTTATTAGTTATTAGCAAGTAATTTAGGTTTAAAATCAGCACAGTCAATCTCGCCAGAGATAACCCAAGGGGTCCTGGTGTGAGTGGTGAGGGCGCTCTCATCCCTTAAGAGAGGTCAGGGGTTCAAACCCTCCTCTTGTATGGAGCCGGCCATTTGGGGAGCACTTTCACCCCTTCGGGGCCCACCCGGTGCGAACGTGGATTAGTCTGGGTCAGCGCTTGGGACACCGCGTGGTTTATACCAAAAAAAATCTCGCCAGAGATCAGACAATCAACCTTCTCACAATCCATTCTATACATACGAGCACAAATTATAACAATAATTAATTCATAAATCTTAACTTAATATAAAGTGCAACACAATTAATTTACAAGCACTCTCAGATCCTTCATGGCCCTGACTAGAAAAAAAAATGACAGCACTCCCAAGCTCAATCACGAAAGAAAAAAAGTAGTAATGAATAAAATAATAAATAAAACCAGCTAATGCAAGCCACTTGGGCAGATATATTTTTTTTTCCCGGGCTATCGTCATCGACCACCAATTAATGAGGCAGTTCGATTTGTGTCTATCTCGTCGTAGAAAGTAGACACGGTCTATTGAGACGGCGGAATGAAGGAGGGATACCGTTTCGTACTGCACGACGTCGTTTATGGAGGATCAGAGATCGTCATCATTGGAGTGTTGATATTCGAAATAGGCACACGAGCTAACTTGCTCGCGTGAGTTTTTTTTTTTTTTTTTCTATGTAAAAAATTAATTTAGATTATTATGTTATTAAAAAGTTAAAACAGGTGGTGCGATTAGAAAGTGTTAAAAAAATGAATTATGAAACATTTTATTATTTTTTGTAAATTTATAGGTTATTAAAAAAATCATAAATAATCATTATACTCAACTCAATCTGAGAACACATCCAACCAAAAAAAATAAAATAGCATAAAGACATAATAAACTAAAATAAAAACACAAGAACGTAATAACCCAGTACTGGATATGCATGGTACATAAACAATTGATCAAAGCCTTAACCCATTTATTTATTTATTTATTATGAAAACATTTATTGTATACTTTCCGTGGAGATATAAACAATCGAAGGTGGTTAGCCCGTTTAATAAATTTATCAAACAGCATGCAGTTATATTAATGCTAGCAATTTGGGCTCCAAAACACATTAATTGCCTCTTTTAAACCCACTCGATCAGACTACTTGTATCGATCACAAACACAGGCATTCTATACTCGCCCTCTGTTGTGTTAGAAAGAAGTCATCTCCTGTGAGGTAATAAGGCTGCTCATCGCTCGTCTTTGATGGACTCTTTTTGCACACTCACTTTGAACACTCCCTTATTTTCCGAATTTGTGTTTGTTACTACGATGGTCTAAAACAACCATAGCTTTTGTGCAAGAATCCTCCAGTTATTTGTGGTTGTGCTTTTCCAATGGAGCTGGATGTTAAGGAACCATCTCACCTAAAAGTTTAAGTTTATAAGTGAGGCCCTATAATATGATTTATATTATTCTCTAACACCCCCTCTCAAGTGAAAGCCCTTTGGGCTTGAAACTTGCACAGGCCCACATCACCTTGTGCTTGGTTTTTATCAAATAGAATGGGGGTGGTGAGATTCGAACTCGTGACCGCTGGGTCAACAAGGCTCTGATACCATGTTAAGGAACCATCTCACCTAAAAGCTTAAGCTTATAAGTGAGGCCCCATAATATGATTTATATTATTCTCTAACACTGGATGTATGTTAAAAAACATATAAATAGCTTCTATGTTTTACTGTGTTCTTAGACACAGGACATAGATTACTGTAGATTTTAACTATAAAATTACTATTTTATTTCTTAATCGAAAAATTTAACACTCGGAATCAGAGGTTTTTTTGATATTTTCAGAGGACATGTGTGGTATTTTCATATTATTTGAAATTTTCTAGTATTTTTTTTGTTTTAAATTACACAGTAAAACTATTATTTTATATCTGAAAGCTAACAAAAATATCATTGTGTTGAAACAAATATGATTCCAGCTGTCATGAAGTGCGGATAAGTGACTAGCATGGTAGTGTGTGTGTTTTTCCAATGAAGCTGGATTTATATATATATATATAATCTTCTAATTTGAGGTATTTTAATTATAAGCGTGGTCACCAAGAAACCAAACCCACCCCAAATAATCCTCCTTCGAAGAATCATGTGTGAAAACCAAACCCACCCCAGATAATACTCCGAAGAATTGTTTGAAAACCAAACCCGCCCCAAATAATACTCCTTTGGAGAATTATGTGTGAAAATTGTGATTGGTTGGTGCCCATTTCGTCAATTCGGGTTTTAAAAAAGGGACATCTTTTTTTTTTTTTGTAATGACGAATACAATTTTCATTTATCAAATTGAAACCAACTCAAGAGGCTACTATCCTGCTTACACAAAACATTACAAATTACAAAATATTCACCCACACTTGAATTCTAGGGAATAAGTGGTCTTGACCACTACAGCTTAATAAGAACCGTGACGTTCGGACTTTGAAAAAAGTTCTTTATGATTGATATAATTTGTTAGTCAATATTTGTTTTGTGATATTAAAGCTGTTATTTCTATTTATTTATCATGTAAGATAACAGTGGACATAAAAAGAGAGAAATTTATAGAATATGTAGAATTCTTATTCCTTTTTTTAGAAGATCAAATATGATTTTCTCTCATTTCTATTTTTCTCTTATGCTGCAAGTGTTATAACTTCTTTTTTTACCTTTATTTTATGATATATCTATTTTTTTTAAATTAATTCTTTTCAATGCAATTTCATACTTTTTTGCGGCACATTTATTTATTTTATTTTCGTGTGTGTATGTTTTTATTATAATAATAAAAAGATCAGGGAGTTAACTAAGGAGCAAACAAAGAAAAATAAACCAAAATGATGAAGAATCAAGATCATATAAATAAGAAAAATAATAGTAGGGTAATTTTCATATTCTTTTAGCATAACTAGCCTTTTGTCTTGAACCATTAAATATCACCTCTTACCTTTTATGCTATCCTTTTAGGTTCTTTAAAGAACTAATAGCAAACAATAAAAATCATAGCATTCTAATGATCAGCCATAGATTTTAGGACTCAAAACACTAAATAAATAAACGACCATGAATATATATATATATATATATATATATATATATATATATATATATATATATATATATATATATATATATATATATATATATAGCAATGAGTATGTGAACAAACATAAAACAAATATTAAGAAAAAAATAGATGTAAGAAAGACTCTAATAACTAGAAACCATAATAGATTATATTGACCTGGAAATAATAGAAACATATAAAAAGAGTTGATTGAAGATGCAAACTTATTTCGCCAAACACTGATTTATGATCTTCTCAAATAACCTGGAATCAATACCAAACTAACAATAACCATAATCTAATATGAATTGAAGTGTTTTTCTTGAGTCTTAAATCCAATTTTCATGTAAACTCAATTTGCGGTAGAGTAAACAACTTGTAATTTCAACTTTTTTTCATCTACTATATTGATACAATAATAACCTTTTTAACATATATTTTCTTGTTTTTTTATACTATGTCCATAATAATCAAGATTGAAAAACAATAAATAAATAACCTAAACAATTATATATAAATATATAGATAGATAAAACTTTATTTTAGAGCCTTGCTTTTAATAATAATTGATGTGAACTTGAGAGTAAGAATCTTTCAACCCATAAATAAGAAGAAAAAAATGAGAAAGCTAAAATTATATTACAATAAGTACCTGACATAATGATTATTGAACCAAGTAACTAGAAATATTGTGTAAAAAAGACCCCAATGTTATTATTATAAGAAATCATGAACTAGAAATTTATAAAGAATGTTACAGACATTTGATCTTTGATAAGTCCAAGAAAACTTCAATGAAAAACCTAAAGTATGAGCAACCTTAGACACACACAATATTACTTTGAAATAAACCATGTCTATATAAAAAACTTAAATACAATCTAAAAAATTCTATTTATACGGTCTTAATTAATGCTAGAAAAACAATAAAAGAGTTATAAATAAAATATAAAAATATTTCCCAAAGCAATTAAAAAACTAATGTTAATGCCACACGATAATGAATAGGCTTAATTACAAGGCTTTTTTAATGTCTGATCGCTATGAAATTTTAACTCTATTGTAAATAAAGCCTTTATAACCTTTTATAAAAAATTTAGTATAATCTAACAATCATATACAAAATTATGCAAGTTAGCATAAAAATATGATTATGCAAGTTAGCATAAAAATATGCTTTGGAAGTATTTTTTTCCAAAATCGCCTCTAATGTTTTTAAATAATAAGGATTGTGTTATTGCTTAAGAAATCCTTGCAAAATAAGAGTTGTTGCTTAATTAATTTTCTTGGAAAGTAAGGAATCCTTGAAAAATAAGAATTCCACATGTAATTAAATCATTGTATTGTAAGAATCCATAAATCATATGAATTTTTTTTTCTAACTTTCCTTGTTTACTGGAAGATTTCTATTCTACAGGTGAGATTTAAATATTTTATTCTCTCTCGTCTAGATGAGTAAATAGTCCTATCATATATAAATGAAAAGCTCAAAATATTTAATTTTCATCCCAATTAGAATAGAAACAAAATCTCACCTGTAGCTCTTAATATAACTCAAACAGTATACAAAGATCTAGTCAGATAGATTTGAAACTTTTTAACCTAAACATGCTAAATCAACCTCATCAATTCCTCTCATATTTTTTTAGTTTAGACCTTGTAACAAACTTATTTGGTATCTCTAATGGATTGTTTGATGATTCTCATTGATTCCTATGAAACTTGTATTCTCGCGCCATGATGCGGGGACCAACATTTCTTAGAACATAAATCAATATCCAAGTCTTAGATTTTTATTTTATTTTATTATTAAACCTAAAAATAAATTCGTTTTAATTTTTTCTCATCAATATAGATTTTCTTATTAATGCATCTTTTATTTATAACAATGAACACAGTTTCTTTAATTGGAATCACTGTTACTTTGAAAAAAACACTTTATGATTGTTAAAACAAGCTAACAAAAATAAAAATAAAAATAGTATGTTCATATTTTATATATGATAGAAAGTTAAATAAATAAATAAATAAATAAATCATAAATATAATAAAATCATGTTAAAAATCTATTTAAAATTCTTAAGAATAAATTACAATTTAAATCGATTTTTCATGAATAATTTATTATTAATACTATTATTTTCATTTCAAATATATAATAACACAAAACAAATGTATTAAATCCATATAAGAAATTATAACAGTATTAATAACCATGTCAAACCTGAAAAGTAAATGATTTTTAATATTGTTTTTTTTAATATTGGCTCGCATATCTTACATTTCAACGTAGAAAGTTTCTCATCGATGACATCTAATCTTGGTTCTCAACAAAAAGCTCGAAAACTTTGTGGCTTATATTCTCACCTTGCTCCAAGTATCTGGCGAGGCTCCAGAATAGATCGTGTCCCATCACCATTTTACCCTCCTTTGAGCGGAAGAGAATCTGTTGAAGAAGACATGAGCTGCAAAAATGGCCTCCACAAACGAAAGAAATTCATTCATCAGAATAAAATCTTAGAGTGGATTTAGGCTCCACTATCTCAAATTTATAAGAATTTTAGTATTTTTTTATTTATATAATATATTTTACTCTTAAAACATTTTTGAAACTCTATAAAAAACACTCGATTATATTTTTTATAGAGTTAATTTGTCGAATAGATAAAAACACTGGGGTCATTTTAGTCTTTTTTTATGCTTATCTATAGTCATAAAATGTAAAATATTTTCCTGATTTTTGCTGCTAAATGCTTTTATTTCTTAACTTGGGTCCTCATTGTTTTTAGAATTACTGTCGTAGGCTTGTTTGTTTCTGCGGTTGTATTGTTGTTTGCTCAAAATTTGATTTTATTTTATTTTAAATGAAATTTTTTTAGTGTTTTTAAATCATTTTGTTGTGCTGATGTCAAAAATAATTTTTAAAAAATAAAAAAAAAAATATCATTTTGATGTATTTTTAAATGAAAAACACTTTCAAAAATAACTGCAACTGCCCTCCCAAACGTGCCCGTAGTCTTAATTCTTGTGTTGGTTGATCAAAGACTCAAAGTTATCCATTTTGGGATTATAACATCTATTAGAATTTTAATTATCACAATCATGCCCGACAAAAAAACAAGTATTCTTTTGTTTCAAAAACATTTTAAAAAAATTAATTAATTGTTTAGTATCTTTTTACTGTTTTGATGTACTGATATAAAAATAAAAAATATATAATTTTGATGTATTTTACAGAATAAAACGCTATAAAAATATATCTGCTACAACACTCTCAATCAAACCTAAAATTGAGCACAAAAATAAGCGAGTATTCTCTCTGGAGTTGGTTGGTTGGTTAAACAACTCCAATGAGACTAGAATATTGTATTGTAACTTGTAAGCAATCAATAAATATAACGTTAATAAAAAAAAAAACAAGGCAATATATAAAGGATAAAGATTCTCACCAACTATGGTATTGTTCCAAACGAAAAAGGAATCCTCATAATAGAAAGATTATGGAATAAGATCAAGGACTAAGGAGGAATTGTCTTTTTTTTTTGGTAAATTATAATACTAAGTGTCTATTTAAAATTGTGGTTGAAGTTATTTTAAAAAATATTTTTATTTAGAAATGTATTAAAATAATATTTTTTTTGATTTTTTAAAAATCATTTTTAACATTAACACATGAAGATAATCTAAAAACACTATTTTTTTAATTTAAATTTTTTTAAAAAAAAAAAATTGTCAGGGCCAAACACCCCCCCTAATCACACAAGTGTTATAATAGAAGAGATGCTCAATTTATTCCCCAAGAACGGCTTTAACCGGGAAGACTTTAGAGATGGACGACCGTATTTTATTTTTACAGTATATTCCTTTCTTAAAAAGGTTGGATTCCGTCGCCGGAAATTACAACATTTGAAGTGCAAATTGTGGAAAGTAAGAGGGGAGACAATCCGGTTATAAAGAAACAAGGCACGTTATAAAATGAATGCAAATTGCATCATGGACGTGACATGTACTATGGTGAAATGATGGGTGTGTTTTTCAAAATGCATTTTAATATAAGTTTAGGATAAACTGAAAATAAAACCCTTTTATATATATATATAATGGACCGCTTATAAAAAAAACTTGGATTAAGATTTAATAAATATTTAAATAGGTGATCAAATGTCTTCCTACCCAAAATCCAGGAGCAACTCTAGACAATATCAGATTCCTTCACTTGCGACACTCACATGATTCCAATGCCATCCCTTTCTTCTGTATTTTGTCTGTTCTAAAAAAGTCCAATTAGCAAAACACAGGTCCCCACCTCTCCCATCATCTCTCCATTAATCCCATTGGCAGCGCCAATCTCACCACAATTCCGCCCACCAAACCATCCCTTCTTCTTCGTATAGTCAATTTAACCTCACCATAATTTCTCCTGCTGGAGGTGTATTTGTTTTTATATTTAAAACGTTTTTTTAATTTTAAATTGATTTTTTAAATAAAAAATGATAATAAATAGACTAAAACGCGTATTGCGTGATGAAACCAGCAGTTGCTGCCTCCCCCTGCCCACCTACTTTTGGTACGGAAATGGCATTTTTTCGATTTTCTAAAATACAAGGACACCATGTCCAGAACCCGTTAATTCTCCAAATCGTCAAGAGCATTCTAGTAATTCCACAACTTTATCCACTTCACTTGTAGTTTATTATATATATATATACAAGGAAATGGTACCAGAGCTGAAAGGAAATTGAATAAAGAAATAACCTGACCAGAAATTCTTTCCATCTCTCACCCGCTCTGCCCAGTGCTCGGTTGTCAGTGACTCAGTTCTGCTAGGCGTTGAATTTGAGTCTCCGTTTTCTGCTACAGCTTCTTTCTCGTAGGACGAAATTGCCCTTGGTCTACCTTCAAAACCCCGAATCTAACTCATTTCGTGTGTCCTTGCGGATTCTACCAACCGTCGAAGATCCTATCCTCTCCACTAAAAAAATCTCCCCTCTCCATGGAACCAGTAGGATAGAGGAAGCTTGCATAGAGTGCAAAACAAAAAAAAAGACAAGCAATAGGAAGAAAATCGAATGGATTTGACGGAAGGAGTTGGAGAGAGCTCTTCACCGCCGAGAAGCTTTGGTACTTTTAGCAACTACGATGTACGAAGCGACGTGTATAATCGCTTCATAGAGAGTGGTCACGAAGAAGCTGTTTCTAATCCTGAGTTGTTTCGCGAACTCCTCGACTCTCACTTCAATCGCTTGCCTGCTAGGTGTTTTTTTTTTCACGTTCTTTTTTGATTTTTTTTCACATCATTTTGATCTTCTGTATTTTTATTTGCGATAGAGCGTGAATCTGTAATTTATTTGTAGAACTTAATTTTTGCTTGTTTGGTATTGTTATTTTCAGTTATGGACTGGATGTTAACATGGATAAAATAGAAGATGTTTTGCTACATCGAGAACTACTTGCGATGGCGAAGGATCCAGAGAGACGTCCTGTTTACCATATCCGTTTCTTAGAGGTACTGCCCTGTTCTTCATCTTCTTTTGTTTAGTATCACTAGCAATGGCTTTTGATGCTTTTTTATTTGTTGAATCACTTTTTTAAATAATCTGTACAATTTCTACGGAACTTTTCTGAAGGAGAATTATCTGAAAACGAAGCATGATATGAGATATTGATAAGGTAGCCCATGATAAATGACATTGCTGAAAAGATTAATGACATTGTAGCAGTCATTTGGTAAATTGAGTGCTAGAGTGATCATCTGGGTTTCTTAGGTTTACAGGGATTGAGATCAACCGTACTTTGTGGGATACTTCGGGTTCTAGTTTTCTATGGTCGATTTTGTTAATGCGTTTAGTTTCGAAACAATGAATTGACTCTATATTTCTAGTATGGAAGTTTTGTATTCCACGGACAGCTCTCTGATGCAATAATTTTCTTTCGATATCATGTCAAATTCATTTTATGCGTCAATGCCTCTTGTCTAGTTTACACTAATACATCAGCATCCTGGGACTTTTTTTGTTAGCTATTATTGGGGTTCTTTGGGGGTCAGGGTTAACAAAACACATGAGTGTTTGGACTATAGATTACCTGCACACAGTGCTCCACAAGTTAATTTTGACTTTTAGTTTTAGAATTATTTGTTGGAATGCTTTATCTTGTAGCATATTAAAGGTTATCCTTCTAGCACCAAATCCTAAAAATGATTCTGAACTGTTAAAGAAACATATGATATATTTAAAATGATGGTACACTTATGATTTTGTCCTGTTATTTTGTTTCAGTAACGCTTCTTACATTCTATGCTCTGTCTACTTATTTTCTCCTTTTGCTTCTCGGAAGAACCTTTGCGCTGAAACGGAGGGAAATGATGACCAACAGTTTATAAGTATGACTTCTTTCCCAAGACCAGTGTGTGATATAAACGGAGTTGTGCCATCACAAAAGAGGTATTGCATCCATATAGATCTTATTTATATGTGCATGGCAATGAGCTTTTAACTTTATTTTTGCTCATTTAGTGAGCATGTAAAAGAAATGATTGTACTATATTGTCCGTTTGTCAATGCATTTTTTTTATTTGTTACTTCTGCCATTTCCGTAAGTAGAATCAGGGATTGTACGATTGAATTTGAACCTTGCTCTAAGCTCGAGGATCTGAATTTGGATGTTAGAAAGAGTTCCAAGGACATGGAGGAGAGGTGTCAACCAGAGGATGTTTCCAGAAGGTACTTCCTCAATGAAGCTTTGTTTCTTTTGTGACTTTTTTATTTACCATGAAGTGTGAAACATTATTATTTTGTAACCTAGTGATGAATGAATTTTTTTTAGATGCGGAATTTCAAGAGTTTCTTTTAGTGAAGTGGGTTCACTCTGTATGTTTAGTTTAGTGTTATTGCCAATATTTGTAGCTGTCTTGGTCCCTATGTTCTTCTTTGGGGTTGGAATTAGAATGTTTCCCTCATTATCAGGCGATGTAATTTAAATGACAAGCCTAAATGGAAGTGGCAGCAATGCTCTATGTTATTCCTTATTGCATGTCAAATTCAAATAGTTGTTATTTTCTTTTTGATCTTATCCTCTGCTATAATGTTCCAAGTTTCTTAAAAAGAAGTGCAAGTTTTATACTTGTAATCATGATAAACTTAATTTTCTCTCTTTTTTCTTTGGATGCATTTTTTAAAATTAGTTAAAATAAGATGTCTATTCTAGTTGTAAATGGAAGACAGGTTTGTTGTACAGTCATAGATCTGTTTGCTATATTTATGAAATCGAGATTACCTTGAATTATACCTATATACATAAAAAAAAGATGAAGTGTGTTAGATCACTAATATATTCTTTATATTGCTTATCTATATTGGAATTAAGTTGGTTGCCTGGAAACTTAATGCAGGCAAGAAGTTTCACATGTCCCGATTCATGAAGTAATATTTTCTACTGTAGACAAGCCCAAGACTCTTAGTCAGGTTTGTTTGGGAAGACTCATTTTCTTTCTTTCTTTTTCTTTTTTCTTTCTTGTTGAATGTTTATTATTCTTATGCGTTTTTACAAAGTCCATTTACATGGTCATATTCCTTCATTAATGTGAAACACACTTTTTTTTGGTATTCACATGTTTAGAAGTTGAGTTCAAATTTTTTCATATTAATTTGAATTGCATGCATTGTAATGTGTCTGAGTGGATGTAAGATTACCTCAGCAAAAGGGGGAAAAGAGAAAAAACTAAGCTTGTAGTTTGCTACCTTGCTGTTTATTTCTCCATACAAGTAAAATCAGGCTTGAAGTTAGTTGCATTGTTTTTCCTCTTCTGTAGTAAAAAACTAACCATAATTGGACATGGGTGTTCAAATTTAATGAAAAGAGTATTTCATGGCCATGGTTTTGTTTTCCATTGCCGCTTTTGAAAATGTTATGGGTCCCTTTACTTTATATTCATCATCTGTTGGATTCACTGTGTATGCTATGGATAGGACTTCCACTTGTGCAGCCTGTTGGTATTTGTTATTAGATGCAGTTTGCCAAGCAGAATCTGCAGCTCGTTGGTATTTGCTTTATCCTTCAATGGGAAGGAAAGTATAACCATAACTCCTTAGATTTACATGTAGGCCCTTAAGTTATGATGCTCACAGCACACGTCTTCCGAGATTGTATTGAGCTTTGGTAATGCATCTTATGGTCTTATTTCCCAATCTAAAGCATATTAATAGAATGGAATATATAATTTTTTTAAGCTTATGATGCTCAGATATGTGCTTAACTACAAGGTATGCTAAACCAATAAAACTAGGCTTGGTTAAATTTGGTGGTTTGAAACGAGAAATGTGAATTTCTTCTGATGACATTTTTTCTTTTAGCTTTCTGCTTTGCTTTCAGATATAGGGCTTAACATCCGTGAAGCTCATGTGTTTTCAACTACTGATGGCTACTCTCTGGATGTATTTGTGGTGGATGGGTGGCCTATTGAGGTACTTGATACACATTAAGATTTTCTGTTCATATTCCCAATGTATATTTATTTTTTCTGGTACTTAGAGATTTAGCATAACTCATTAGTACAATTGAAGGATCTTAATGATTTTGCAGTTATTTGTTTACACCTGTTGCTCATCTTTAAATCTATCTCTCATGCCATGCCTCTTAATAGTCACACTGATCGGTACCTGAATTTCAAATGAAATGATTAATAAGTTTGAGTTTTCCTTATACCTAGTATGTTTTCCTTTCTAATTTTTTTTTGGCAAATTGTTTTCCTAAACAAAACAACTGTGACACTGGCCTCATATTATATTAAGGAGCATTGCGATCATATCTCTTTATGACAGGGTTCTGTGCTGAGTCCAAATGTTGCTGACTTTGCTATGTTGTGGCCAGGATACAGATGGTTTATATAAGGCTATGGAAGAAGCAGTTGTTAGAAGCGAGGTAATTTGTCTTGGTATAATCATATTGTTTGTTTTTTGGGTCACCATTTAGCTTTAATCACGCTGATGTCCAGCAGAAGTATTGGTCAATAATGAAAGAATCAAGGAATATATCTTTTGATATTCAATACATCATTTTTTTTTAGATTAACTATACCTTCTTAAAGAGAAAAAAAGGATCTTGAGAATTGTGTATACTATTTTCACCTTTTCTTGTTGCTTTTGAATTTACCTATCATACCTAGCGGAAGAAATCCATGCATACCATGCAAGTTAATTTAGCTGTCTCTCTGGTAATGGAGGACATAAAAATGAAAAAAACATGAGAGTTGCAAAGGGTTATAGGTTGCGAACATAATTTTTCATCTAGCTGAAGTAGTTCCAATTCATGTTGCTTAATTTATGGTTCCTGCTGTATCTTCCAGAAGAACAC
Organism: Salix caprea; assembly: GCA_964035475.1. NCBI lineage: Eukaryota > Viridiplantae > Streptophyta > Magnoliopsida > Malpighiales > Salicaceae > Salix > Salix caprea. The sequence goes on from OZ037750.1 coordinate 4,284,527, forward strand.
TGGATATTTTGGGTAAGGGTTTGTCCAACTACAAATAACTAGGGGCAATTGGAGTACCCATTGCATGCCATAGGGTATACATCAACGAAGCTACTGTATATTAATTAAGCATATATCTCATATTTTAATTGCACAGAACTGTTCAGATCGCTTGAAGCATCTTCACTTTCTTGAGACTTCTGTCAATTTCAGTGTCAGGTGTGGTTTGTGTGTCCCAGCTTAATTTTTGTTCAAGAGATAAAACATATATTGTGATGAGCTTTGCAATGCATGATCAGTGCATTGTTCCAGCAGGCAATCCTTTATAAACAACTACCTTTGGGCCTTGTTTGTTCAGCCTTGTGGTGTCCTATTGAGAAAATGGGGCACCTTTCAATTCTTCGTTGCTGACTTCTGATACTTCTTACCACTGCTGGTGCATGTAGTTTTAATTTATGACAGAACTAAATATCTTTGTCTCCAATCTGACAGTCAGATGAAGTTGCTTTCTGTCACTAATAAAGCATAAATTAGTAGCTCTGTTGATTTACTATATTGAAGGTTAATGCTTATTGCGTTTAGAGAAGCTTAGTTTAGTTCTTCTCTTTTCGTTGCTTGTAGACATTAAAAAAAAACAGAAATTCATGTCAATGGAGTTTTTAAAATTACATTCCCTTACATCAGTTCTCCATACCTGACTTATTGAGGAGATCTCGCCCCTGTTCTTGACTTTAAGCTTTTGATCGGCACTTGTTAATCACCATTGTCTTCTTTAGACTCTCCCAAGTCTTAAACTTGCTTGACCGTCTTCTTCATGCACGGGTTCCTATTTTTAGCATTTCTGTTTTTGCTAAACTAAGAATAAAATGTTCTGACTATTCTCTCTGGAAATACAGGGATCGTGGTCCGGTTCTTCACATTCTCATTCATCTGTAGATAAAGTAGCAGCAGCTCAATTAAAATCTGGAGATTGGGAAATAGATAGAAGGTTATTGAAGATGGGAGAAAGAATTGCATCTGGATCTTGTGGGGATCTGTGAGTTGGGCTTTCTAAATTTGCTACTTTTCTTCAACTTCATTTTTGGTTATCCTCCGTTCTCACCTGCCAACTTCTGTTAATCTGAAGGTATCGTGGTGTTTACTTTGGTCAAGATGTTGCCATTAAAGTTCTTAGATCTGAGCAATTAAACGGCACTGAAGAAGAAGAGTTTGCTCAAGAAGTCAACATTCTAAGGTGAATAGTTTGAAATGAAGTTCACTTCATCTTTAAATTGATTCATGCTAAACCAATCATGCAAACATGTTTATTTCATTCTTGCCAATATAATTATCTTCTTCAAAGATTCTTTTAACATTTTTTATTAATAAAGGAATTGAAAGTTATTGGAGCTTTGTTGTTGTATGAGCTGTCCGCTCTCGCATGAACTCCCCATCTATCTCTGTCATATTGGCTTTGATATTTGCAAGGATCCCTGAGAGTATGATCTAAGACTAATGAAGCTGGGTAATGCTATTACTCTTGGTTTTATGTGATGTGCTTGACTGTATGATTTTGACTTAATTGACACTCGAAACACTAATTTCCTTCAAGAATGTGTACTTTCTACTAACTGGTTTGACTCGATAACATAAAGGCCTTTTCTTTTCACTGGGAGAAGATTTTTGCCAGAATTGACTATCTGGTGTAGCTAGCTTTTTGGAACCTATAAATTCTGTATCCTTTGTTAAGGTGTTTTTCTACACTAGTCTATTTTAAACTTTTCATTGTATGCATTTTTTTTTCTCATACAAAGGGCTATTCATATCCTTCTCAAAATGCTGTGTTTGTTTTTGAATTAAAACAAATTATATCATAAAGCATAGGTTCAATGCAGGGATTTTGATTGCCCCCACCCCCTCCCCCCCTTTTTTTTGACTAATTTCTCATTTGATTAATCTGCATTGATTTGTCCTTCAAGCATCCACGAAGTAGACTTTTATTTGATTAACCTGTGTTAATGTTTTCTTTATTAATTTGTGCTGTTTTATATGATTTTAATAGTATTGCTGAAAACCATGAAAAAGAGGGATGAAATTCAATCCTCTTTTGTGTCCAAAGATATGCCCTTATTTATACATCCATATGGAATAAAGAATTCCTCTTTTCTTCAGTGGAAATCTCTTCCCTTCCGGTTTAATAATGATGTCATTTAGCACTGCAATCTGAAAGTCCAGGCACATAATTGAGCATGAATTCCCTTTTCACTATTCCATTTGAGTAGTTAATATTCTGGCTGCTCCAGTTTGCCATGATTCTAAGCATTTTTATTGTTTAGTAGTTTTACATTTGTACCTGAATATGCCCGTTTTTCTTGATACAGGGAAGTCCAGCATAGAAATGTTGTTCGTTTTATCGGTGCATGCACTAAATCTCCACATTTGTGCATAGTTACAGGTACAGAATTCTACAGGAAGCAAAATCTTTCTTTTCATCATTCTTTCTTTTTCTACTGTTTTATTTTATCAGAGAAACTTAAGGCTTTGCTCTTCTATTTAATGTTGTGCTTCTTTGTGTTGCTCTCCCTTTTCAGTAACTGATAAGAATTTCGCTGTCCTCATTTTGTTTTTCAAATTAAAAACTGGAATGGAAACCTCTGGGACTTGTTGTGAGTATTAACGCAAATCAATTTATGACTATTTGTTGCTGGTGAAATCATGAACATTTATTGGGCCATGGAGCGTTTGCTTTTGTGGTTTGCTGTAGTGTTATGTTTTCCCATGATATTATTTTATATTTTATACTAGGGTTTTAACTTCCCCAGGTTGTTTTGGCCAGGATTCTTTTTACCATCATTTTGATCAAGTTAATACCTAACACATTGCCTGTTGTACCCATCTCTCTTTGTATTAATCTACCAAAGTTGAAAATCATACTCAGACTGCTGTTAATGCTTTAATATGGCATGCGAAATTTCCATTTTCATATTTATTTTGTTAATTTCAAGTAGGTGTAATTGGCTATTGGCTTCCTTTTTGTAATTTATTTCATTTCAAATGTATTTGATTCTGTATTTGTTTGCTTACCTGTCTTCTGTTTCATTGAAATCCTCTATAAGGATATGTTGTTCTTGCTTGCAGAGTTTATGCATGGAGGAAATCTCTATGATTACTTGCATAAGAATCATAATGTATTGAAGCTCCCTCAATTGCTGAAGTTTGCGATTGATGTTTGCAAAGGAATGGAGTATTTACATCAAAACAATATCATTCATAGAGATTTGAAGACAGCAAATTTGCTCATGGATACTCAAAATGTAAGAGATTTTATTTGATTGATTGAAGTGATATTTGTCTTTGCTGACCTTATAAACATGACAAGTTATTTAAAAATATTTCACATTTTCTGATGCTATTAATCTGCCTGCTTCGTTGCTGTTTGGCTGCATGGTTGATGAGTTGGCTTTTCTATCATCATCATTAAGTTTCCATTCAATGATTTTGAGTTTTTTAGCAATTTTTTTAATCTGCATGTGGCCTATGCCATAAAATCCTTTTATGTAATCATCCATGTCATGGGTCACACAATTGATGTTTGGAGCAGGAAGATCCAACATTGTTGTATTTGTTTTTGCTCAGCAGTGTCTTGTTTGGGTTATAAATTATCAATGAGGTTGACTACAAATGTGATAGGCTGTCCTTCCATTTTATATCTGTATTGAACTTGTATTGTTTAGAATAATTGAAAAAGTCTTACGCTAATTCATTAAAAAACATCTTAATTAAGGTATAGTCATTTTTGCCTCAAGGTTGTTAAGGTAGCAGATTTCGGGGTTGCTCGGTTCCAGAATCAAGGGGGGGTGATGACTGCAGAGACTGGAACCTACAGATGGATGGCACCTGAGGTTTGGATTTTTATAATTCTGCTGTGTAGTTATGTGTTTCTTGCTTCTTTACTATCAAGAGATACTAGCTTTCTGTACTCCCAAGTTAAGGATCTTTGTGATGATTCAAATCAACTCCTTGATTGATAAGCTGCCGTTTAGAAAAAAAACTCTCACAATCCGTGTTTCTTTGGTAAAGATCTTGTGTTATAGTCTATCTTTAGATGAATTTTGAGCATTCAGATTTGGTAATCTTACAGCCATAATTATGGATCAGCCTTTTTCCTTTGAGGAAGAAAGACTGTTTGTTTTCTAAGCTTCTCAGTTATTGCACTCTTGCTCCTCCGCTGTACTCAACTTCAATGAATTGAGAAGATATACATCCAATAGTAAAGAAACGGACCCGGATTTTGTATATGTTTGTTAAGTTTATGTTCGCTTTGAGCTTTCAACTTCTGGGCAACATCATGTGATCTAGTCTCTATGAACTTGCATCCGATCATCTTATCTTATAATTTGTTTGATACAAGGTCATCAACCATCAGCCGTATGATCAGAAAGCAGATATATTCAGCTTTGCTATTGTATTGTGGGAGCTAGTAACTGCAAAGGTATTTTCCTAAAAGTTCAGCCAGAACTTGAGCTTTTATGAAATAATCAATGTTACAAATATTAAAAAAAGAAAAAAGAAAAAAGAAAAGAAAATCACCAGTGAAGTAATCCTGAAGCGACATTTTATTGTTGTTTTAGATTCCATATGATAGCATGACTCCACTACAAGCTGCCCTGGGGGTGAGACAGGTTTGTATTTCTACTATGCAATGGTTTATATTGTTATATGTTAGTCTAGTTTGGCTTTGAATTGGATTCAGAAAGGCACAATAGTGTCTTTCTTTGCACATTTTGAAAGCATTCTAGGGTTGACATGAGACGAGCTAATTTAGTTCACTAATTTTACTTAATATTTTCCAGGGGCTGCGTCCTGATCTCCCTCGCAGTGCACATCCAAAACTATTAGACTTGATGCAAAGATGCTGGGAAACAGTTCCTGACAGGCGGCCATCCTTCTCCGAGATAACAGTTGAACTTCAAGCACTTATGCAAGAAAGTCAGGTGGATTTCTAAACACTTTTTTTCCTCGTTGATTAATACAGAAGACAAATGTCTAACTCAATGATTGACCTGTCAGGAAATTATGGAAGCGGTCAATGGGAACTGACGGCAACAATCTAACGCGCGTTCTGATGATTTGCTTTTGTTCTTTCAACATAGTTGTGTCAAAAAAAGAGAAACATAGTTATATAGAGGGTTTTTTTGTACAACCTAGGGAAAAGGAGTTTAGGCTGTCCGACTTACAACACTAAAGAAACAAAGAGCAAGGTTGTTATATTTTTTTTTTGCTGGATCCAGTTTGCATTTAAGAATCACGTCCGATTTTTTAGAGCTTTTGAGTAGCAAGATGTGTATACTTACCTTCAAAGATCAGTTAACTTTAGTTGACCACGCGTGAAATTTGTTGTAACTATGATGACACGCTATTTGTTTTTGAAGTTTTTCTTTTCTTTTCGAAATTATGAATTGCGAAGGCTGCAGCCATCTGTTTTTGAGGGATTCTTGGTGGGAGTTTGGCTATGCAGAGGCTTTTATGGTTGAGGCTCACAACAGAGCCAGATTGTTTGGTAAATTTTCAAATTACAATTTTGTATTGTGGGTCCTATTTAAAACTACGGTTGAACCGCAGTTTACGAAAAAGCATTGTTTAGATGCTTTTCACCCGAAATGCAAGCAAAATACAGACAAACACAATTGTTAACATAAGCGAAAAATGATTTTGCAAATATATATATATATATATATATATATATATATATACATGGCACAATGTAAAAAATTTGTAGCATAATCACTGATCAACAACCATCCTTGGCACCGACAGGACCATTGACAACTTCCTCTCTCTTGGTTGAAGCTCTCTCTCAAAAACAACCATGGATGTAGCCCTCTTTCCTCGGCAGTCATTGGCGAGCACCAACAGCTGCTCCATCGGCACTAGCAATCTCTCCTCTTCACTAGTAGCACTTGCACCATCCAATCTTCTCCCACAGTTTCGACATCAAACAGCAACAACAACCTTCCAACTTTGCTCTCGGCCACCACAGACCACCATTTCTGACGCCACCACCATGGGAAGAACCACCTCGATCTCCTCTACCCGACAACATCAACAAGTGAACCTTTTGCCACCGTCGGCTGACCACCCTTCTACTGTTCATACAATACGTGAACAATGCAACATTCTGTTTTTTTTACTCTTGGGTTGAACCTGCTCTCGACCCAGCTCAAGTCCAGCAGAGTTGGGCCTTTTGGCCCAACTTGACGGGACCGGTCCATTTAGTTAGGTCAAGCCCAACCCAATTTTTGAAAAAAATATAAAAATAATATTTTTTAAAAAATAAATATGTAGATGGAGATCAACCCTGATGAAAGAGAAATATATGTGACTTCGTTTAACTCCACAACCCTATTGCTTTTCGATTGATTATGGATCAGAAAGTTGAGAAGATCAGCGGAGTCCTGAATGAAATAGAGATCCTGAAACTCGGTATGGATCGCAAATATTGTTCCAGTCTAATATTTTACCAGATGTTGTTCCTTGAATAAATAGCAAGGGATCGTAGAGGCCTTCACATATGGATTTAGTTCATGACAGAATTGCAAGTAGTTTGATGGGAGGATAAAAACAAGTGTATAATTTACTTGAATTATTAATTATATTTTCTAATTATGATTATTAAATCTAAAAAACAATATGTGTGTGTGTGTAATTTCACAAGTTGACAGCAATATGAAAAACATGGTAACCAAACACACGAAACGGTTTTTCATTAAACCTCAAACTCAACTACAGTTTTAACCAAACACTTCAATTTAAGTTATGAACCGCAACTAAAAGTATTTTTCATGGAATTGTTTTTTTTAAACTCTAATCATAACAGTAACCGCAATACCAAACAGACCCTTATAGTCATTGTTGACAAACCTGGGAGCTTCTGGCAGATGTAACTAGAAGAGAGAGAGAGAATCCTCAGCCTCTAAGGAGAGATCATGCATCTAATTACGAAAGATTCAAACATTTCAAATGCATAATGATTAGTGATGTCAAACATTTCATCATGTATTTATTTCATAGTTGTCTATTTCGTTCCATTTCGGCCAAAATAGCAAAAATGTTTCATACCAGTTAAAAAACAAGACAAAATGACGTAGTTTTTATCTCGGTTTAAATTCCGGCATGTCTTGGACTTTTTGGCCAATTGCCGGCCAAAACATTTCGGTTTCGTTCCACCCATTCCGTTTCGGCCAAATACTATTTTTTTAAAATAATAAATAATTTTACAATATCAATCATATCTCTTAATCCGACCGTTAGATTAAGATAAAATTTTATGATAAGTCTCTTGACATATTTATATATATTATGTTAAAATTTCAGAGCAATTGAAGAATGTAATGATCTTGCGAGATTGATGATGACATTCTCGTAATATTATATATGTTCATAATTTTATTCAGAAAAATCTTTTTACTGTGTCTTTTTTTAGATTAAATTGTACAATTATAAATAATTTTATTTTTGGATTTGAACTAAATTTTTTTTGAATTAAAATATTTAATTATATATATATATACACATAAATAGTACAAGCCCAAAACGGCGCGCCAAAACGCTATAAAACCAAAACATTTCATTTCAATTAAAAAAACAAAGCACCAACCAAAACGGTATTAACAACTTTGATTTATTTAGGTGTGTTTGGGATCAACCGTGTTTTACAAAATTTTATTTTTTGTTTTAATATTTTTGGATTGATTTGTTGTTTTAATGATGAAATAAATTTTATTAAATAAATAAAACATTATTTTAATGTATTTTTTTAATATTTCAATCTATTAGGCCAGATTGTCTGAAGACGTGGCTAGTGTGTGAAACGAAGATGAAAGATTCTATTTTGGTGGAAATCTGGATCCATATTGCTGTCTGTTGAGTGTTGTCGCATTTCTTTCCAATTTGTAGGTGATCTACTTGAAACCATGAAGGTGCATGGAGAAAAGTACTCAATTTATCTTGTTTGCTCAAATCCGGACCAGATGCAAGAAATAGTATATCCTTCGTTGGCTATGCTAATCTATTTTTTCCTGTTTGGAATAATAATGTAATTATACATGCTTTAAAAAATCAAATTATATTTATGTAATTATTTAAAGATTGCATTGGGAAAAAATAACAAGATGGTAACATTTTTAATTTTTTTAAGTTCAGGATCAAAATATACTCATTTGTTGTGTACAAGCAATAAAAAAAAAAACAAAAATTCACTCACATACACCCTTACATATTCATATTTTAAAATTCCTCAAAAGAAAAATGAAAAACCTAGGAATAGGTGTATGAGAGTGAAATGCTTTTAAAAATAATACATAAAAATACTATATATATATATATATATAAAATAGATAGATAATTAACAAAAAAAAAATGTTATCAAGTGACGCAGAACGTTGAAAAACTTTCGAGTAGCCATTGAGAACCCATCCCAAACAGAGGGTCTCATTCTACTGCGAAATACATGTCAGTTTTCTTGTATATGTAATTACATGTGATTGTTACTTTATTTTGTATACATGCGCCATTTCAACGGACACCTCGGACATCAGCAGCTACCGACGCCGTGTTTGTCTGGGAGTATAATTTATGATATTTTTTAACATATTCATCTAAACTTAATTAAAATTCAATTTAAAATAAAAAATAAAAAATCTTAATATTTTTCGAATACAATTTTCAAATGTTTTCTTCTTGTATACGGGAACTAGCTCACTGATAATATGCTGTCCGAATACAAGAAAACAATTTCTCTCTCCCCTCCAATTTTGACTATTATTAGGTCAGAAATACTGCCATTTGTATCCTTCTGTCCCGAAACCAATATGTATCTTATCATTATTCGGTCTACCTTCAGTTTCATGCAGGAGCATAAAAGTCTCTACTTGTCTCGGGATTAAGTTCTTCGATGATTCCGTGTTAATTATTTTTATTTTTTAATCAAATTAATTAATTTTTCCACAATTAGCTCTAATTCTCCCATTTGTATCCTTTTTGTCACCAAAACAATATTATGTATCTTGCCATTATTGCGTCTAAATTCAGTTTTATGCGGAGCATATAAAAAAAACTCACTCATATTATATTATAGCGGCAAGACTCCGCCTTTTCATTGACCGAAAAAGAATTTGGGTAGCGTTATTTATTTTAAAAAAAGAAAATTAATATTTACTCGGTTGACTTTTTTACTGAATTTAATAGTTTTTTTAGCTGAGATTTCAACCGAGGTCAAATCAGGCTGTAAATCATGGTAATTTCTACGAATTTCTAGCAAAGTAACCCACAGTAAAAAATAATTAAAGGGAAGGTGCTGTTGTTGTATGCAGCTGAGATCGGTGTGAGCCTGTTTGGTGCGTTTCAACCGCTGTGCCGCAGATTTTTTTTCTTTTCATTTTAAATAAATATATTTTAGTATTTTTAGATCATTTTGATGTACTGATATTAAAAATAATTTTTAAAAAATAAAAAAAATATTATTTTGATGTATTTCATTACAAAAAGCTTTTTGAAAAGCTACCGAAACCGCCCTCCCAAACAGGTCCTGAGTAAACAGGTCGATCCCTTGAGGTGGAGACCAGGAACAGAATCTCGAGCTACCCCAGCCACGTTACAAAATCTAATCGAATAATATAATTATAGATTGCTGAATGTGATGTAATGCAGGGCTGTTAAAAGAATAATGGTGTCGTCTTGCATGTTTTAATTAAGTGAAGGTTGTATCATAATTTCTCAACTTTCATTGAAATAGGGCGAGGACAGAAGAAACAGATGTCAAACAGATTGTGATGGATTAATAAAATTTATTTGAATATTTGAGGGGTTAGTGAGATTAATAAGATGATAATATAAAGTAAGGATAAAGCAAAAGAAAACATAGAATTGGGGGACCTCTAAAAATAATTTTCGTCAAATATGACAACCGGCAGTGAATTCAAATCGTACATGTGGATATGGAGAGGCTGACACTCAAATAGTTTTCTATAATCTAAGTATTTATTTATTTATTTATTTCTTGTTCCATCGTTTTTTCTTCATATATTCTAGGATTTTGCTCGAAACCAGAATACAAACCTTTTCTTCTTCAGCCCAACAAGGCTGCCATAATGTGTTTTCTTGTGTTCACACGCCCCCCCAGTTGGTGAAGAGCCATCGACTTATGCCAAGAAAACACCTACACCTGCTACTGCCCTGCTCAAGAAAACACCTCAACCTGCTACTGCCCTGCTCAAGATAGTTTTTTTTTTTTTGTATATATATATTTCAAGAAAGTAGCGTGATGTTAAAAAGATTGAGATCTGTTTTATAGATTTCAGGTTCGAGTCAGGACGCGCTCGCCTTGTAAGAGCATGGGACAACAAAAGTTTTAATTCCCCAAAGGACGGGCACGGTGATAAAGAGTTTGACATCTGTCTTGCAGATCTTAGTTTTAAGTTAAAACGTGCTCACCCTGTACGAGTTCAAGACTACTAAAGTTTTACTTACTTAACTCGAGTTTGAAAAGAATATCTAAATGGAATTAGAGTTTCCTCGAATAAAAAAAAATGATTTATAAATCAAAATCGTAGAATCAAAAAACAATGTTTCATATACACCCTCCTATTTTCTCTTATTTTGAATCCCTCTATGATTATGAGTTTTTATTTCATATGCACATGGATTTTTATTTGCATACATGCCGTTGAGTTTAACTTGATAATGAAAGCAACATACGCATTAAATTTTATTTTTACATAGAATTGTCAAACTCTTAAGAGTATTCTGACTCTACAATGTTTGAAAATAATTATTTTGTTCTTATAATAAGGTGAGTTTTTCTTATGTTTTTAATTAATTAAGTTATTTTTATTCTTATAAAATGACTTCTAATTTATTTTAAATTTTTTATTCAAATTAATATTTACAATCATTCATATAACATAATGTTTTTTTTTTTTTTTTAAATAACAAATTTGATGAAGGAGAAAGGGGTTACCGAGAAAATGAGGAAAAATGGAGGCTGAGAGAGAGTTGGTCCTGCGCAATTTTGTTTTTTAATGTTTTCGTGTGTTTTGCACATAATTGATAAGTTTATAAAGCTCATAATCATTTTTGATAAAGTATTAAGTAATGTGTATGATTGATTTAGTTAGTTTGGATAGAAAAAAGAAGATTGATTAGAAGTTTATGATAAAATTAATTCAAGTAAAAAAAAAACAAATTATAATCTTTTATTTTATCGAAGGACAGCCTTATCATTTCTTATATATAAAATTATTTCCTTACGGTATATCACAGGTCGAATTATTATTTCTAAACATAAATAAAAATAATGACTTAGCATATAAAAACAACTTAGATAATCAGTAAAAATATAATTTAACTAAAATTTATTTAATACGATATATTTATAATAGAATCGTTATGATAGAAACATATTGAGTTTGCCTAGGTAACTCAGTTTAACACACCAAAACCCTGACTTTAGTCATGAAACCAGAGTATTCTTATAAAAAACAAATCATCACAAGTCAATTTGGGCTAATAGGTCAAACTCATGATCCGAGTTATAAAATTGTAATAACCTTATAGAAAATAAATCAAAATAAATTATAAAGCATAATTCACTATTAATCTAATATTGAATGATAAAATTAAAAAAAATCAATTTTAAAAAGGACTATAAACAATAATTTGAGTTAACCCTGATTAATCTGTTGAACACGTGACTTGAGCAATAAAACCAATATAATCTCGTATAATAGAGGTAAAAACAAATCATAAAATTTAATTCTCGATCATAAAATATTAAAGAATATTAAAAAAAAACATGAATAAAAAAACCAAGTCAATTATGTTAGGTTACTCTACTTGTAATTATTCAAGTTATGATGGTGAAATAACCCATAAAAAATCATAAAATGTAATCCAAAAAATTAAATATTAAATAAGAAAACATAGATTAAAAAATAATAAAATACTATTTAAAGGAATATATCCTCGCATGATAAACAGTGTAAACATCACTCCCTTTAATGTTTTAGTGTTATGTTAATGATTTTGATGTAACATGGCAACTCCCTTTCTTTTTTTCCAATTTTGTTTTTCTCAAGAAATGAGATTGGACCCCGCTGTATCAGATCATGTTTCATGATTGAAAACTTTTGTATCTTAGAAATAGAAAAATCTCACCAACTTCACGTACCCCTCTGCACTATGATCTCCAAATATATATTATTACGTGGTCTCCATTGTAGCCGGTACGAGCCACCACCTCTTTCTGACGCATTGAACAGTTGACCATTACTGATATTACTTCGATCCCATCCCACTATGGTCCTAACACGAGTTAACATGCCAGCAATCCTACCAACCATGCATACCTGTCATTTCTGCAGTTTTTATCTGTTTATTAGATTTGCAGCATAATTAATAAATTTATAAATTAATTGTGGTGTATATAAATTAGCCCAGAAAATCTGTTTATAAAAAAAAAATACAAGTTAACATGATTAAGATCTATAAATACTCAAGTTACAAAATAAAAAATAAAATAAAAATTATTATATGCAACACTTCCCTCCACTTGCAGTTTCTCTTATTTATTTATTTATTCTCTTAAACACATATCAACTTATAAATTAGAGTCACTCGTTACTTCAAGGATTTATTTTTAAGTATTTTTTAATATTACCAAAAAAAAAGGATTTATTTTTAAATGGCATTTAAACAAGCTGGACACAAATCCCGATTTAATTATTGGCTTAGGATCACAACCCATGTAAAATCCAATTTCTTAACCCCTGAATCATTAAGAAACACAAAATTAAGTTGAAAAAATATCTCCCAACCCCAATCTATTTTTTTCTAACAAAATAAAGTTTTTAAAAACATTTTCGAAGCTAGCAGACGCTAAGATTAGTTTTTTTTTTTTTTTTGTCGAAACATAGCCAACCACAACTTTTGCATTGCTTTTGTTGAATTTTTCTATGTTCTCTAAAATCTAAAAACTAAAAGATGAGAAGTATGAACTCTTAAACTAGAATCAAAATACTAAAAGCTTTCATCACATATTTGATATTGTTGTTCTACTACAATTTAAAATCTTTTCTCATGAAATTAGATCACAAAATAATTTAATAAAAATAATGTAGGGGACCGAAATTAAATTAAAAAAAAAAGAAAATAAAAAGAGGGGGGCGGCGGCGTTCAAGTTGTCTTTTGCACTTTTCTATCCCTTCATTTCGGACTTTTCAGAAGGAAAGGAGTGGCGGTGTTAATTTTCCAGCTGATTATTCCGTTATATCTGGGCAATCTTTACACTATTTAGAAAGAAAAAAACAGAAAATAAAAGAATATAAAGGTAACTTAAACTTGTCATTAGATAATTCAAATTTGGTTTTAAAAGATATAATCTAATGACAAATAACTTACTATCTTTACAATAAATTTTGAATTCGAGTTAAAATATATTTTTCTTATAAAATTTTGAATTTAAGTCAAAATATATTTTTTTTATATTTATTTTCTACAGGAAATGTATTTGTTTATCAGTACTCTCTCCACAAAGTCAAGCCTGCCACTTTCTACATGATAGAGGGTGTTCGCTGCAGTACTGAAACTAAACCATAGTACATACTATTTGTAGCCACCAAAATTAAATAATGTACTTGCCATAAGAAAAGTGATGCATAAAATTAAGGGCATTATGTTTTGGTTAAAGAAGATATTATTTTATTACTCCATATGAAAGCAACCATGCAATATAGCACGATGGATTGAAAATTACACACACAAGCTACTTTTTCGACAAAGCAAATGAGGAAATTGACCGTTGACTAAAACTTTCTAATAATACACTAACGAGGAAACTGATCTCTTCTTCCACATCTCTCTCTTTATTCATCTTATTAATAATAAAACACAGGTAAAGTACGCTCCATTGATGCAGTACGTAGCTTGAGTCCTTGATTTCCTTCCTTGAAAAAGCTCCTGCACCCAGCCTTTTCCTTATTACACGCGTGGCATTTAATTACCTGTAAAAACATACATTAGTTGGATCTCTGTCAATATATATTGTTGCATATTGGGAATATTTACTACTACTATTTATTGTCTCTGTGAAAAAAATGAATAATTTACTGCAATGCTGCACCAAAATGTTTTGGCCTTGCATTATATTTTCAGATTTTTGTTAATTGAGATACACACGCACACGCACACTTAGCATTGTCAAGATAATCGTTCGTTCATATATAGTTGGGTTTACCTCGAAACTATGAAAGTCGTATTCTAGTAATGGTGAGGTGGAGGGGGTGATGCGTAAATGTAATGGGGTGGTGGTGCTGACTTGTGTACTGGGGGTGGTGGAGGAGGAGGAGACTTGTATTTGTAAACGGGAGTAGGAGGTGGAGGAGACTTGTACTTGTACGGCTTCTTGGGAGGAGGAGGTGGTGGTGACTTGTAAACTGGGGGAGGTGGAGGAGGAGACTTGTATTTGTAAACTGGAGGAGGTGGTGGGGACTTGTACTTGTAAGGATGTGTTGGTGGTGGTGGAGAATGCACTGGAGGAGGAGGTGGTGACTTGTACTTGTAGGGCTTTTTGGGTGGTGGTGGAGGTGGAGACTTGTGCACCGGTGGAGGGGGTGGAGACTTGTACTTGTAAGGGTGTGCTGGTGGAGGTGGAGACTTGTGCACCGGTGGAGGTGGTGGAGACTTGTACTTGTAAGGGTGTGCTGGCGGTGGAGGAGAGTGCACTGGAGGAGGTGGGGACTTGTACTTGTAAGGGTGTGCTGGTGGAGGAGGAGAGTGCACTGGAGGAGGTGGTGGTGGTGATTTGTAGTGGTAAGGAGGAGGTGGTGGTGGAGGGGATTTCTTAGGAGGTGGAGGAGAGGAGTATTCGTAGTTTGCTGTGATTTCTAATGGCAAGCTGAGAGAGATCGCTACCACTAGAAGAGTAGCCATAAGAGAGGCCATTGAAGACCTCATTTTTGCCAACTTTGCTTAGTTCTGCTTCTTAGGCAATCCTCACCTCCCTTTATATAGATTCCATATTTTACCCTGTAACACGTAAACCAATCATAGTAAAATGGATCTTGGAGAAAATTTTAAACCCGGTGAAAGGCATTGAAATAAAATAATTAATTCTTCTATAAAAAATAAAATAAAAAGCCATTTATTTCTTCACAAAGAGCTAGCTTTGAAAAAGTTATAATTATAAAGATAACAAGGGCCTAATTTCTCTTGACTTTTTTTCCCCGACGGACCAGGCGGCTATGACTTCGACGTCCTTCCCTCTCTCCCTCTCCTTTCTTATCTGTCTCCACATTTTGCCTGCCTCCCCTCGAATATTAGAATCTTCAGGTCGATTCTAATTGTGTGATTGATTTTAATTTTTTTATTTATAAATCTATTAAAATAATGTTCTTTAAATATTTTTAACATCAGTATATTAAAATAAAAATATTAATTTTTTTAATTTAAAACAAAAATAAAAATAAATTTTTTTTAATTTTTTTCAAAAGAATTTTTAAAACACGACATAAAATACCTTTAAAGGATAATTTCAAAAGTAAGATCACGCTTGAATTAATTAAAAATAAAAGAAATAAAAATCATCAGTAAGACACTATAACAATACATATTTTATTGTTTATTAAAAAAATAAAATAATATTTTATCTATAACCAAAAAACTATAATTGATCAAGAATAAATTGGTCAAAATACATTTTTATCACAATAAGATAATTATTTTAATCTTATTTAACAACTAAATTACAAAATTTCCCTTAAAATCCAAAAAATAAAATGTTTGTTCTAAGTACATTTTAGTTTTTTAATTCTGATATTCTTAAAGGGTAAATTCAAAAGGTAGATCCCGTTTGGATTAATATGTTATTAAACTGCAAACCAATAATAATAATAAAAAAAGTATTAACTAAACTATTACTATCCATTTACAGATGCATGCAAAACTTCTAGCTATGACCACGTCCGAGATTTATAATAGAAAATAAAAAAAATTAAAATATATAAAAGCAAGCATCGTTGAATATTCTAGTCACCGACTCTTAAAATACTACACCTAGAATAATTACCATTTATAACAGTTTTAAGACAACGAATTCAATGACAAAGACTCCTCTCGGTTGAACTTATCTTTTAAAAAACAACGAGATGCCATTTTTGAGCTCCCCTTTACAACTTATTTTTTTTTTCTTTTTAATATAGGCAGTACAGCTTGATGAGACGTAGACATATTTAACACCGAGGTTGTATTTTAAAATATATTTTATTTGACTTTATATTAAAATAATATATTTTTTAAAAGAATTATTTTTAATGCCAACACATAAAAAATAATAAATAATATGAAAACATGTTTTATTTTTAATTTAAATTAAAAAATAAAAATATTTTCTTAAGAAAAAATCAAAAACAAAATCGAAAAGCAGCGATAATCAGTCCCTTAAAATAGCATGCATGTATCTATGTAGACGATGGTCCTTCGTGAAGAAAGTCATTAATCTGGTAGACTTGGTGATTGTTTGAGTGTACGACTGACATTGTTTTTAAAGTTTTTTTTTTTTATTTTGAAAGTTATTAAAATAATTTTTTATTTTTTAAAAAAATATTTTTTATATTAGTATATAAAAATAATCTAACAACACTATTTTTTTAATTTAAAATTGAAAATAAAAATAAAAAAATTTCAATTTTTTTCAAAAATATTTTTAAAATGTGGTGCTAAACACCCTTCATCTCAAGTTGTCTTTGGGCAATTTATCACCATATGACCACAAGCAGCATGATATGATAATAAAAAATTTGTGATCTACATCTACACTGTAGATCTCAAGTTCGGTCTGCTTCAATCTCACGCAGGAGCATAAGAGTCTCAACTTGTCTCGGGATTAAGTTCTTCGATGATTCCGTGTTAATTATTTTTATTTTTTAATCAAATTAATTAATTTTTCCACAATTAGCTCTAACACTCCCATTTGTATCCTTTTTGTCACCAAAACAATATTATGTATCTTGCCATTATTGCGTCTAAATTCAGTTTTATGTGGAGCATATAAAAAAACTCACTCGTATTGTATTATAGCGGCTAGACTCCGCCTTTTCATTGGCCGAAAAAGAATTTGGATAGCGTTATTTATTTAAAAAAAAAATTAATATATACTCGGTTGACTTTTTACTGAATTTAATAGTTTTTTTAGCTGAGTTTTCAACCGAGGTCAAATCAGGCTGTAAATCATGGTAATTTCTATGCCGATATGTACGGTCTACGTAGCACGAATTTGAAGCAAAGTAACCCACAGTAAAAAATAATTAAAGGGAAGGTGCTGTGTTTGTATGCAGCTGAGATCCGTGTAAGCCTGTTTGGCACGACGTATCAACCACCATGCTGCAGATTTTTTATTATTATTATTTTAAATGAATATATTTTAGTGTTTTTAGATCATTTTAATGTGCTAATGTCAAAAATAATTTTTACAAATAAAAAACATCATTTTAATGTATTTCAGTACGAAAAACAGTTTGAAAAGCTACCGTAACCGCCCTCCCAAACAGGCCCTAAGTGAACAGGTCGATCCCTTGAGGTGGAGACATGGAACAGAATCTCGAGCTACCCCAGCCACGTTACAAAATCTAATCGAATAATATAATTATAGATTGCTGAATGTGATGTAATGCAGGGCTGTTAAAAGAATAATCGTGTCGTCTTGCATGTTTTAATTAAGTGAAGGTTGTATCATAATTTCTCAACTTTCATTGAAATAGGGCGAGGACAGAAGAAACAGATGTCAAACAGATTGTGATGGATTAATAAAATTTATTTGAATATTTGAGGGGTTAGTGAGATTAATAAGATGATAATATAAAGTAAGGATAAAGCAAAAGAAAACATAAAATTGGGGGACCTCTAAAAATAATTTTCGTCAAATATGACAACCGGCAGTGAATTCAAATCGTACATGTGGATATGGAGAGGCTGACACTCAAATAGTTTTCTATAATCTAAGTATTTATTTATTTATTTATTTCTTGTTCCATCGTTTTTTCTTCATATATTCTAGGATTTTGCTCGAAACCAGAATACAAACCTTTTCTTCTTCAACCCAACAAGGCTGCCATAATGTGTTTTCTTGTGTTCACACGCCCCCCCCCCTAGTTGGTGAAGAGCCATCGACTTATGCCAAGAAAACACCTACACCTGCTACTGCCCTGCTCAAGAAAACACCTCAACCTGCTACTGCCCTGCTCAAGATAGTTTTTTTTGTGTATATATATATATTTCAAGAAACGTAGCGTGGTGTTAAAAAGATTGAGATCTGTTTTATAGATTTTAGGTTCGAGTCAGGACATGCTCGCCTTATAAGAGCATAGGACAATAAAAGTTTTAATTCCCCAAAGGACGGGCATGGTGATAAAGAGTTTGAGATCTGTCTTGCAGATCTTAGTTTTAAGTTAAAACGTGCTCACCTTGTACGAGTTCAAGACTACTAAAGTTTTACTTACTTAACTCGAGTTTGAAAAGAGTATCTAAATGGAATTAGAGTTTCCTCGAATAAAAAAAAATGATTTACAAATCAAAATCATAGAATCAAAAAACAATGTTTCATATACACCCTCCTATTTTCTCTTATTTTGAATCCCTCTATGATTATGAGTTTTTATTTCATATGCACATGGATTTTTATTTGCATACATGCCGTTGAGTTTAACTTGATAATGAAAGCAACATACGCATTAAATTTTATTTTTACATAGAATTGTCAAACTCTTAAGAGTATTCTGACTCTACAATGTTTGAAAATAATTATTTTGTTCTTATAATAAGGTGAGTTTTTCTTATGTTTTTAATTAATAAAGTTATTTTTATTCTTATAAAATGACTTCTAATTTATTTTAAAAATTTTATTCAAATTAATATATACAATCATTCATATAACATAATGTTAATTAATATATACAATCATTCATATAACATAATGTTTTTTTTTCTTAAAATAACAAATTTGATGAGGGAGAAAGGGGTTACCGAGAAAACGAGGAAAAATGGAGGCTGAGAGAGAGTTGGTCCTGCGCAATTTTGTTTTTTAATGTTTTCGTGTGTTTTGCACAGAATTGATAAGTTTATAAAGCTCATAATCATTTTTGATAAAGTATTAAGTAATGTGTATGATTGATTTAGTTAGTTTGGATAGAAAAAAGAAGATTGATTAGAAATTTATGATAAAATTAACTCAAGTAAAAAAAAAAAAATTATAATCTTTTATTTTATCGAAGGACAGCCTTATCATTTCTTATATATAAAATTATTTCCTTACGGTATATCATAGGTCGAATTATTATTTCTAAACATAAATAAAAATAATGACTTATCATTGATATTTTTTCTATTAGAAAAAAAAATGTAAAAATTATTTTGATATAATCTAGTCAACTTAACTAATATAAAAACAACTTAGATAATCAGTAAAAATATAATTTAACTAAAATATATTTAATAAGATATATTTATAACAGAATCGTTATGATAGAAACATATTGAGTTTGCCTAGGTAACTCAGTTTAACACACCAAAACCCTGACTTTAGTCATGAAACCAGAGTATTCTTATAAAAAAACAAATCATCACAAGTCAATTTGGGCTAATAGGTCAAACTCATGATCCGAGCTATAAAATTGTAATAACCTTATAGAAAATAAATCCAAATAAATTATGAAGCATAATTCACTATTAATCTAATATTGAATGATAAAATTAAAAAAAAAATCAATTTTAAAAAGGACTATAAACAATAATTCAAGTTAGCCCAAATTAATCTATTGAACACGTGACTTGAGCAATAAAACCGAGATAATCTCGTATAATAGAGGTAAAAACAAATCATAAAATTTAATTCTCGATCATAAAATATTAAAGAATATTTAAAAAAAAAACATGAATAAAAAAACCAAGTCAATTATGTTAGGTTACTCTACTTGTAATATGGTGAAATAACCCATAAAAAATCATAAAATGTAATCCAAAAAATTAAATATTAAATAAGAAAACATAGATTAAAAAATAATAAAATACTATTTAAGGGAATATATCCTCGCATGATAAACAGTGTAAACATCACTCCATTTGATGTTTTAGTGCTATGTTAATGATTTTGATGTAACATGGCAACTCCCTTTCTTTTTTTCCAATTTTGTTTTTCTCAAGAAATGAGATTGTACCCCACTGCATCAGATCATGTTTCATGATTGAAAACTTTCGTATCTTAGAAATAGAAAAATCTCACCAACTTCACGTACCTCTGCACTATGATCTCCAGATATATATTATTACGTGGTCTCTATTGTAGCCGGTACGAGCCACCACCTCTTTCTGACGCATTGAACAGTTGACCATTACTGATATTACTTCGATCCCATCCCACCATGGTCCTAACACGAGTTAACATGCCAGCAATCCTACCAACCATGCATGCCTGTTATTTCTGCAGTTTTTATTTGTTTATTAGATTTGCAGGATGATCAGTAAATCTATAAATTAGTTGTGGTTTATATAAATTAGCCCGGAAAACCTATTTATAAAAAAAAATACAAGTTAACATGATTAAGATCTATAAATACTCAAGTTACAAAATAAAAAATAAAATAAAAATTATTATATGCAACACTTCCCTCCACTTGCAGTTTCTCTTATTTATTTATTTTTTTCTCTTAAACACATATCAACTTATAAATTAGAGAGTCACTCGTTACTTCAAGGATTTATTTTTAAGTATTTTTTAATATTACCAAAAAAAAAGGATTTATTTTTAAATGGCATTTAAACAAGCTGGACACAAATCCCGATTTAATTATTGGCTTAGGATCACAACCCATGTAAAGTCCAATTTCTTAACCCCTGAATCATTAAGAAACACAAAATTAAGTTGAAAAAATATCTCCCAACCCCAATCTATTTTTTCTAACAAAATAAAGTTTTTAAAAACATTTTCGAAGCTAGCAGACGCTAAGATTTTTTTGTTTTGTTTGTCGAAACATAGCCAACCACAACTTTTGCATTGCTTTTGTTGAATTTTTCTCTGTTCTCTAAAATCTAAAAACTAAAAGATGAAAAGTATGAACTCTTAAAGTAGAATCAAAATACTAAAAGCTTTCATCACATATTTGATATTGTTGTTCTACTACAATTTAAAATCTTTTCTCATGAAATTAGATCACAAAAATAATTTAATAAAAATAAGTAGGGGACCGAAATTAAATTTAAAAAAAAAAAGAGAAAATAAAAAGAGGGGGGCGGCGGCGCGCAAGTTGTCTTTTGCATTTTTCTATCCCTTCATTTCGGACTTTTTAGAAGGAAAGGAGTGGCGGTGTTAATTTTCCAGCTGATTATTCATATCTGGGCAATGGCGGTGTTAATTTTCCAGCTGATTATTCCGTTAATATCTGGGCAATCCTTACACTATTTAGAAAGAAAAAAACAGAAAATAAAATAATATAAAGGTAACTTAAACTTGTCATTAGAGAATTCAAATTTGGTTTTAAAATATATAATGTAATAACAAATAACTTATGATCTTCACAATAAATTTTGAATTCGAGTTAAAATATATTTCACTTATAAAATTTTGAATTTGAATCAAAATATATTTTTTTTATATTTATTTTCTACAGGAAATATATTTGTTTACCAGTACTCTCCTCACAAAGTCAAGCCTGCCACTTTCTGCATGATAGAGGATGTTTGCTGCAGTACTGAAACTAAAACATAGTACAATCTTTGTAGCCACCAAAATTAAATAATGTACTTGCCATAAGAAAAGTGATGCATAAAATTAAGGGCATTATGTTTTGGTTAAAGAAGATATTATTTTATTACTCCATATATATGAAAGCAACCATGCAATATAGCACGATGGATTGAAAATTACATACACACAAGCTACTTTTTCGACAAAGCACATGAGGAAATTGACCGTTGACTAAAACTTTCTAATAATACACTAACGAGGAAACTGATCTCTTCTTCCACATCTCTCTCTTTATTCATCTTATAAATAATAAAACGCAGGTAAAGTACGCTCCATTGATGCAGCACGTAGCTTGAGTCCTTGATTTCCTTCCTTGAAAAAGCTCCTGCACCCAGCCTTTTCCTTATTACACGCGTGGCATTTAATTACCTGTAAAAACATACATTAGTTGGATCTCTGTCAATATATATTGTTGCATATTGGGAATATTTACTACTATTATTTATTGTATCTGTGAAAAAAATGAATAATTTACTGCAATGCTGCACCAAAATGTTTTGGCCTTGCATTATATTTTCAGATTTTTGTTAATTGAGACACTCACACACACACTTAGCATTGTCAAGATAATCGTTCGTTCATATATAGTTGGGTTTACCTCGAAACTATGAAAGTCGTATTCTAGTAATGGTGAGGTGGAGGGGGTGATGCGTAAATGTAATGGGGTGGTGGTGCTGACTTGTGTACTGGGGGTGGTGGAGGAGGAGGAGACTTGTATTTGTAAACGGGAGTAGGAGGTGGAGGAGACTTGTACTTGTACGGCTTCTTGGGAGGAGGAGGTGGTGGTGACTTGTAAACTGGGGGAGGTGGAGGAGGAGACTTGTATTTGTAAACTGGAGGAGGTGGTGGGGACTTGTACTTGTAAGGATGTGTTGGTGGTGGTGGAGAATGCACTGGAGGAGGAGGTGGTGACTTGTACTTGTAGGGCTTTTTGGGTGGTGGTGGAGGTGGAGACTTGTGCACCGGTGGAGGGGGTGGAGACTTGTACTTGTAAGGGTGTGCTGGTGGAGGTGGAGACTTGTGCACCGGTGGAGGTGGTGGAGACTTGTACTTGTAAGGGTGTGCTGGCGGTGGAGGAGAGTGCACTGGAGGAGGTGGGGACTTGTACTTGTAAGGGTGTGCTGGTGGAGGAGGAGAGTGGACTGGAGGAGGTGGTGGTGGGGATTTGTAGTGGTAAGGAGGAGGTGGTGGTGGAGGGGATTTCTTAGGAGGTGGAGGAGAGGAGTATTCGTAGTTTGCTGTGATGTCTAATGGCAAGCTGAGAGAGATCGCTACCACTAGAAGAGTAGCCATAAGAGAGGCCATTGAAGACCTCATTTTTGCCAACTTTGCTTAGTTCTGCTTCTTAGGCAATCCTCACCTCCCTTTATATAGATTCGATATTTTACCCTGTAACACGTAAACCAATCATGGTAAAATGGATTTTGGAGAAATTTTTAAACCTGGTGAAAGGCATTGAAATAAAATAATTAATTTAAAATAATTAATTCTTCTATAAAAAATAAAAAAAAACCATGTATTTCTTCACAAAGAGCTAGCTTTGAAAAAGTTATAATTATAAAGATAACATGGGCCTAATTTCTCTTGACTTTTTCCCCCCGACGGACCAGGCGGCTATGACTTCGACGTCCCTCCCTCTCTCTCCCACTCCATTCTAATCTCTCCACATTTTGCCTGCCTCCCCTCGAATATTAGAATCTTCAAGTCGATTCTAATTATGCGATTGATTTTAATTTTTTTTATTTATAAATCTATTAAAATAATGTTTTTTAAAATATTTTTAACGTCAGTATATTAAAATTAAAATATTAAATTTTTTAATTTAAAACAAAAATAAAAATAAAAAAATTTCAATTTTTTTCAAAAGAATTTTTGAAACACGACATAAAATACCCTTAAAGGATAATTTCAAAAGTAAGATCACGCTTGAATTAATTAAAAATAAAAGAAATAAAAATCATCAGTAAGACACTATAACAATACATATTTTATTGTTTATTAAAAAAATAAAATAATATTTTATCTATAACCAAAAAACTATAATTGAACAAGAATAAATTGGTCAAAATACTTTTTTATCACAATAAGATAATTATTTTAATCTTATTTAACAACTAAATTATAAAATTTCCCTTAAAATCCAAAAAATAAAATGTTTGTTCTAAGTACATTTTAGTTTTTTTTATTCTGATATTCTTAAAGGGTAAATTCAAAAGGTAGATCCCGTTTGGATTAATATGTTATTAAACTGCAAACAAATAAAAAAAAAGTATTAACTAAACTCTTGCTATCCATTACAGATGCATGCAAAACTTCTAGCTATGACCACGTCCGAGATTTATAATAGAAAATAAAAAATATATATATATAAAAGCAAGCATCGTTGAATATTCTAGTCACCGACTCTTAAAAAACTACACCTAGAATAATTACCAATTATAACAGTTTTAAGACAACGAATTCAATGACAAAGACTCCTCTCGGTTGAACTTATCTTTTTAAAAAACAACGAGATGCCATTTTTGAGCTCCCCTTTACAACTCATTTTTTTTTCTTTTTAATATAGGCAGTACAGCTTGATGAGACGTAGACATATTTAACACCGAGGTTGTATTTTAAAATATATTTTATTTGACTTTATATTAAAATAATATATTTTTTAAGAGAATTATTTTTAATGACAACACATAAAAAATAATAAATAATATGAAAACATGTTTTATTTTTAATTTAAATTAAAAAATAAAAATATTTTCTTAAGAAAAATTCAAAAACAAAATCGAAAAGCAGCGATAATCAGTCCCTTAAAATATCATGCATGCATCAAATTCGGACGGTCATGTATCTATGTAGAGACGATGGTCCTTCGCGAAGAAAGTCATTAATCTGCTAGACGTGATTGTTTGAGTGTACGACTGATATTGTTTTTAAAGTGTTTTTTTTATTTTGAAAGTTATTAAAATGATTTTTTTTTATAAAATTTATTTTTGATATTAGCACATAAAAATAATTTAAAAATACTATTTTTTTAATTTAAAATAGAAATTAAATTTTTTTTTTTTTAATTTTTTTCAAAAATATTTTTAAAATGCGGTGTTAAACAAACACCGTTCATCTCAAGTTGCCTTTGAGCAATTTATCACCATATGACCATAAGTAGCGTGGTGTGATAGCAGAAGACTTGCGATCTACACAGTTTCGAATCAGGATATATACCATTTATAAAAACATGAAACAACCAAGTTTTACTTGTTAATATAAACTCATAAAATACATTTTACAAAAATAAGGTTTACTCCCATTAAGAAAAATTAAAAAAATAATAATCACCATATCAATACGGCACAAGAGTAGGTGAAGACTCGGCCAATTTTTTAGACGACGTAAAGAAGCACAAAACCTCGTCTTTGAATGTTTTCTCTAGCTTTAATTACTATGTGTAGAAAGAGCGATCTAGACAAATACATCATCTACCTATCTAGTTATCTCAAATTTCCCAGCAGCTTAAATTTCAAAGGTGGTTCATCTTTTGAAACTTTCCTATCCATTTTTCTTTCTTTTTTTCCTGTATTATTGAATTCAAAAGTAGCTGGGGTTATTGATAATCAGAAAAGGTTTAAAATACAAATTAGACGTAAATATTAGTTGTCTCCTGCGATCAATCAAACCAAGTCCACACAAGTTTGGATGAATGATGTGTAAAGTTTAGATGGTGCCACGAAAGTAATGATTTTCATGAGTTCATCAACAACGAAAGTGAGACGGGCTTGGTAATAAATAAAATTTAAATCGAGTTTTTGCCTCATATATATGGTGATCGTTGACATGAATTCATCAACAACGAAAATAATAGCTCTTACAATTCAATTGGGCTTCGAATTCACACACACACACGGAAGCACGAGCACAAAAGATTGAAATTCATATCACTCTTTCACACACACATGCAAGCACGAGCACAGAACGATGTGGTGTGTGTGTGTATATATATATATATATATTTATATATAATGTAGTTTCTATCAGATTATTCATGTTTTTATGGAACCTGTATATACAATATGACCCAACCTAAGATCTGAATCCATGTGTGAGGAAAATTTGCAGCACGTGACGTTTTGAGAAAAAAGAAGAAGGTGAAAGATCCCATTGATGAAAAGCAGATTAATTATCCCGAGCATATATTTAAAAAAAAAAAAAGACAATTCTTTTCCCAGGATAAAACGACTGTACAATTTCTCCATGCCGATCCCATTGGAGTGTATCTGAAACGAAGTAAATAATGACAAGCTGCCCAAGTAATTTGGAATCAAGTTCCAAGCCATTTGCCTGCTTTCATGTTCATTATGTGTTTGTGTATGGGGAGATTAAACATTTTTCGAAGAATTAATGTAATTTTATCTTAATCCTGCAGCTTTATACATTACTTTTTTTGGATTCGAGGAAAACATATTTTATGGGTTCAGGTGAGTAAGTAAAACCCCGATTGTCCCAAACTCTTACAACATATTGTACAGATCTCAAGTCATTTGCCATCACGCCATGAACTGCAGCTTTATACATACTGAAACTGTTAATCACTGGTTTCCCGTACATTGCCAAAACCTTTGCTTCTTCGTAACCATGGCTATTTTCTGAAGATAGCTATGCTTGTCTTCCATTAACAATACTTATGCAAGACTTTAGATTGAGAGAAATAGACCTATGCATGCCACTCTATTTTTTTTCCGCAGAAAACTATTCCACAGTTTGCCGGAAAATTATATTAATAAAGAAGGAGGTCTTAATTTGAAGGGATATTCTTTCTTTTTTGTTATCAGTAATCACTAATCACGCCTGCTAACATGAGGATATCACCTAACCACATGAGCTTTGATTGTAGATAGGCTGCTCTAAACGGTAGTCTTAAGCCAAGAATATTCATCCTTGCCTAACTGCGTGGAAAATAAGAGGGTGTTGGTGAATGTGTTTTTTAAATTAATTTTTTATTTATTTTTAATCATGTTCTGATGCTAAAAATATTTTTTATACAATAAAAAAAAAATACTATTTTGATATATTTTGAAATAATTTTTTTTAAAAACAAATCTTCCACATTTCTAGACATTCCTTATCTCTTTCCCTTATCAATCTACCAAAAAAAAAAATAATCTATAACGTTCAGGGCACCTAAACAAAACAACAAAACAAACAGCCTGGAGCTAGTCTATCTAGAAACCAATTGAAAGTCTATATATTAAAACTAAGATCATCAAGTCAACATGAAAACGACAATAGGAGAGCGATCTATATACGACGACTTTGTGAGCAATTCAGTCCATAACTTAGCTTTCTTAGTGGGGATCGATTTCAGGTTTGGCTGCCCCATTTGCCAGTGATGCTCTTTAATTTATTGCTGATAGATCAAAGTTCATATTTCTCCATCCCTTCCAATAGGACTTGATTTTACAATCACGATGTCCTACAAACGCGTAGAGAAGCAGCACATGAAATATCCCCGGATAAAAAAATCCTTTTTTTTTTTTGGAAATTTGCATATTTCTTTATTTTATCATAATAAAAACTGTCAATTTATGATCATATAACGCCAAAGGGTAGGCGAGGCACACCTGGTTAGGCATATCCTTTAGAAAAAAATGAAGATTCCACGCATTGATTGAAACTTATATTATTTTTACAAGTTGTGGCTTGAAGATGAGATTCAATCTTAACTCGAAATTTCTTGTCACCAAATAAAAAATATAGAAGTGACTAGCTTAACAATGAAGAAACTTCATCAGCTGTAATGTGCCTACGAACATAATGGCGGAAGATGAAAAACAAACAGAAAGGATAGGTTTTCCATGAGGACCACCACCTCCTTCACGAGCTTGTCCAGAACAAGAATCAGAAGAACATTAGACGTTACAAGATGCATGCAAACAATGAAAAGCTTCATCAAATCCACCGTTTGGAAGGTAAACCAACCCGTATTTTCTCACGAACGAAACTGATTGCACCAAGAAGAAATGATTGTGCTATCTAACGTCAAAAACTTCTCGACAATTATCATACACCCAATAATTTACTGGCCATGAAACCTAAACCACATTCATGCAAATCACTGGGAGGTTCTAAAGTACAGAAAATATTAAAAACACTTATCCTTTCATCACATTATAGCATGCTTAATTAGCAATGGAAATATCTTCAATCAGTAGCCCGCCCCACATAAGAATTATATTGAAGTGAAGAGTGAAAGCCAACTATTTAAACATTACAAACATCAGAATCAAAACGCTATAAATATAACTTACAGCATCAAAAAAGTAAAAGACTGAGATTTGAAAATAATTATAAGACATCTGTCAGCCTCATGAAATCGGTAAACTACTAGTAATTTCCTGCAAACAACTGAAGCATCTGTCTTTTTTTCTTGTCATAGCTTATCTGAAAACTCACATCACCTCATTCCTCATTATCTAGGTTGATCGAGATTATAAATAACTAGTCTGGCCAGGATTGAGCAATCTTGTGAGAAAGTTATAGACAATAAATTGTTGAACACTCCAAAAAGGTGGGGAAGGTTGCCAACTACGAAACTAGTTTGTATTCAAAGCTAGGTGTTCCAGGGACGGGTATTTTCACTCCTTCCACGACTTACAGGGCCAGATCTTGGGCCTGGGTGTCGAGAAAACTGCAGCCTCAAACACCTAGAATCAGGATCATGTTCATCCACTTTATAACCTGCAGATTCCATCCATGAAATTAGCATCTCCAGGCATTTCATGAAAAGCATGGGTATATCGTGCTATCATGCAAAAAAATCTGATCCTACATTTCCAAGAGTCGATCCAAAAAGAGGACAGTTATTTGCAAATCCAATTCTGATTATGGCAAGATGGATGATCAAAAGCACATTAACTCCCCACTACACTTCTACCAAAAATAAAAAGAAAAGGCAAAAGGAAAAACCCTGGCATATATAATGAATAAGAAAATTGTTAATAATCTCTTATACAAGAATTTCTTCAGAACTTAATAATAGGAGTATGTAAATTTGAACGGTGCTAGATAAAATGTTAATAAGGTGCATTTTACACATGACCACCCATATGCAAAAGTATACAGCAAAATAGCAGCTAAAATTATAGCATTAACTTTGTCATAGTCCACAGCATTGGTTTACTAAAAATAGTTAAAGAAAGGAGTATTGTAGGTTATCACCTTGCAAGGCATTCATTGAAGTTTCCGCGCACTCTGGATTTACAAAATCAACAAAACAAAGGATAATACGATCTCCACCACGCTGCATTATCAATGAATAATCAGCCACTATGAGCATCAGATTACTAAACCAAGTACATGGAAGGAGTACTGTAGTAATCCACTTACTTGTCTGGCTTCTTTGCTCGCAAGTCTAACTTCTTTATATCCCACAAAAGGTCGAAATATATCTATACCACCAAGTGAAGGAGCAGAAACAAAATATATATCCCTATTGTTCAATATCACTACTACATTAAAAGGATACGAGCTACTTCCCTCCTCGAGCAGTCAGGAGGAAATCCTTCAACATATAAAGTGTTAGTAGCATCTGGAGGCAGATTAACAATTTCACGATCTGACCTCCCAATTCTCTCTTCTGGTCGATGACGAACAAAACCACCATCTCTAACATTTGATGCCAGGTCTTGACCACCAGACCTGGGGCGACCCATTACAGCAGAATCAGGTATCGGAAGGCCACTCATTCCACCACCAACAGTCCTTCCAAACCCAGCTCCTCCTAATATACTGGCTTCTCTAGAAGCAAAGCTAGGAGCTTGCTTCACAAAAAAGGACGAGTAAATTAGCATAGGAGCACGGTGACAAAGCAACAAGATTATGAAAGGTTTATAAAGAAGCAAACCGCATTTTGAAGGTAGCGGTCGTATGCTGATCCGATACTCTTACTGTCGTTGACAGTTCCATACCTAGTGCGATCATCATCACGCCCATCATCTTCATTATCTCGCGTATAGTAATTATGCAGCTCATGACTTGAAGGCATATCTGCAAGAGCTCATAATCAGTTTAAATCTATCTATCTCAATAACATGTAAAATTAAATTATGGAAGAAAAAAAAATAAAAATTCCAGAGTATTTAGAAACTAAAGATCATTGATACAGTTATTTATGGATGGTCTAGTTCCCACAAAAAACGAAAGGGAAAGAGAGCGAGCGTACCGTATTCGGAACGGGGTCGCTTTAGCATGCCACTGGAAGGGAAATTGGGAGGCTCTTGCCGATTCCAGTAACCGCCCGCCATTTTACTGTGCAGCAATTTGTCTTAGGAAAATGAGAAAGACGGGAACACTTTCGATCGTGGAGTATTTTTTTCCCTGGAGTTCTGAGATTTTGGCAAAACCCTAGAAAAGGTCTGAAGCGGAAAGATGTTTGGTTATGTTCTTCCTTCTTGATTCAATATGGTCTGGTCTGGGAATATGAGAATCGTGGATCGTAATACGGGCCACAAAAATAAACGATTAGTAAAGTTAGGCCCACTTACCCTGTAGCCTGCTACATGTGGTCCCGAGAAAAGCATGCTCATCAGGGGCCGAAAAAGCATGCCCATCATCGGCAGGCCTCGGCCTTGTCCAGAGATCGTGTTTAGCTCTAAACGTCAACGAGAAAAGAGTTAAAGTGTATCCAGTGTTTTAAAAATATTTTGAGATATTTTTATTTTTTATATTTTTAGATAATTTTGACGTATTAATATTTTTTTAAAAAAATAATAAAATATAATTTTTATATATTATATTTTAAAAAATAATCTGAATCATATTTTCAAACCGTTCAAAATCATGTGGGCGCATGTTTTTTTTAAAGACACAGTTCAATTACAACAATGGCCAATTTCTACTTTACAGTCAAGACAAAAGCTCTATTTGGCACTGCATTTCAAAAGTATTTTTGAAAAGAAAAAAATATTTTTTATTTTTTATTTTAAATTAAAAAATTTTGGTGTTTGTAAATCATTTTCATGTGCTGGTGTCCAAAGTGGTTTTTAAAAAATAATATATATATATTATTTTGATGTATTTTTAAACGAAAAACACTTTAAAAAATAACTACAACCACACTCCCAAACTGTAAAAAAAATCATGAATATCTCATGCTGCCCTGAATTCTGGTGATAATAATTCCAGCACTTGTCTGTCTAATTTTGCTTCACACATTCTTTTATGTTTTTATTTTACTTCTTAGGAATTATGTATACAAACTTTCAATGCAAAGTAGTTACATTTTTCTATGCTAGTAGTGTGCATGACATATCACAAGAAACTATAGCTAGTCTATGATTATTTTCTATACAAAATATATGGATAACACTAATAAACCATTATTTTTTTTCTTTAATGGATAATCAATGGTTGAGTATTGATTTATCTACTGATTATATAAGTTCTTTCTCCATTAAGAAATTCCAGATGTATAAATACACCTAGTCACTAAGCAAATAAAAAAATACATTTGCAACCCACTTAAAGTCAACCAAAGTTATACCATTAAAAACCAATCCAGGTTATGTCATATAGTTTCTAGGCCATCACATGTAAATACACATTTCTTAACCTTCATTTTATTTTTTTCTCTTTTTATATATCTTTCTCTTTTCACATATCTATTGACTCAAGTATAAAAGAGTATCTTGTTTCTTAAAGGACTTTTTAAGGTAAATTATACAATTACTAGTTAAGTCTGTGAATAACTAATTAACTCGATCCTATCATTCATCAACCCAACCATGGAAAGCCTAATTTATGAATAAAATTTTCTCACGACTTCATTAGCGGTATCACCTGTGAGAACTAAACATATAGGAAGTTTATCCCCTCTCATCCATCATGCTATTTCATAGCTGACAAAACTCCATAATAGAGGAAAAATAAGTGATCTCCTCACTATAAGAACTTCAACTTCTTCATATCTTCACCAAATCACTCAGTAAGTGCAAATAATGATGTTCTAATCATACAAGAATAACTTTACACTCTTAAATTCCATAACATGAAATTTAACACAATTTTATTATATACACTAATTGCACAAAGAAAAATCTAGATCTATAAAATAACATAACAAACAACATGAAAAGTTGACACAATACTTTAACTCTCTAAAAGAATAGGCAATCCTCTACAAACTCGAACTACAAGCATGCTTATCACCATCAATCTTTTTTAAATATTAGTCCTAGTCATATTTTTTGTCATTAAAGATTTAGATACAAGATTACACTAACTTCTAAACATCATTCCCACCATGTAGGAAACTACGATGGTCTTATAGATACTAATGATCTTATAAATACTAAAAAGCACATATAAAATATAATAAATGTTCTAGAGCTTGCGACATAAACAAAAATGATGTTATATGCAAGATTTTTATAGAACTTTTTACAGATATGGTAGGATATAGTATCACGGCATTGAATACAGATTATCCTTAACTTTCATGATATTTGTATGATGCTTATCTTTTATTTTAACTTTAACAGACCAGCTAAAAAAACACGACTAAGATATTTATCATCGCCTATCAAGAAAATAAAAACACCAAAGGTTATCTTTAGACAATCAATGAGGAAATGCTAAAAATAAAAAGTATACTCAAACTAATTGCTATGAAGGTTCTATTTAAGAGAGTTTACAACTACTCATTTAGGAAGATTGTATACACTCCCAGACAAAATTCTTCTTAATGTAATCTAAACAATGTAAAAATATATTTATATAGAAAAAACAATTGTCACCAGACAATGACACCTCATTTTCAAATAGTATAATATCCACAATGTCATCTATCTCACACCAAAGCATAAAAAGGGAACAATAAGGGGTACATGAGTGCTCACCTAACATTTCTCGAGCTTTTAACCATACCTCTTACCACTACACACGTTAAGGTATTTGTAGTCATTAAGAGAAAAAATTATGTTCAATACCTACTTCCTGTGAACAATAATTCAAATATAAAGAAACCAACACGTTATATCATATTTACTACGATTATAGGCATGACACTTAGGAATTAAATATCCTAAACAAAATAAAAAAACTAGTTGCTAAAGGATATACAACTCTAAGAGTATATTATACTTGGTTTTATTTTTTTAAGAGAATGACATGAAATTTGAAACTGAAGTCCCTAGGGTTGGCTATTAAAAAAGGGAATGCAATTGAAAAACATTTGTAGTTCCATGACTTATTTAAAGTTTTTAAAAATAGTAACCAAAATGATAGAGACTATATGTGAAGAGAAAATAAATTATAGGAGTTGGTCTAAGTTTGTGAAGAGACTGAAGATGAAATTTAAAAGGAGAGAGAAAAAAAAGAATTTGTTAACACCATACCCCATGCATGTTAAGGGCACACATCACTCCATTATGTTCAAGGCATTAAGACCTCTTAGACATTGCATCAGAAGACAATGTTTAATAGCCGGATAGTTTCACACACATCGCCTAAACTACACGAGAACCATCCACATGTGCCACCAGTTGTTTTAATTATATGTAATAAATATAATTTACAGCAATGACTATGAGAACCATTATAATTAACAATAAAACCAATATAAAATGACAAAAAAGTCTTTGGATAAGAGCTGCAGTGGTTTTGTTTTTAAAGGTGTAAAAATAATTACACTCGAAAAAATAAAAAAAGACAAAAATGTCATAAAGTATTAGGCATTGCATTATTTTATTATAAGGTTAAACTATAGTAATTTTATTGTATAAAGTAACACAAAACTACTTATCTAACCCGCTACGATGGTGATTCTTAACAGCAAAGTAGAGTTCTGTATTCACTCCATGATCTTCCCCGCTCGCACGGGAGCAGCTGACGTGGATTTCTACAACGAGAAATTGTTTCCAGGAGAACGAGAAGCGAGCTCACAAAGATATAAATATGAGATGCAAATTAATGGCTTCACGATTCCCCAATTTATTATCCATGTCCATCGTTTCGCGTGAGAATTTATGTTATCCCCGTCATGGCTTCAACTACTAGTTGCTTCAAGGGCACTTGTATACATATACGGATACACGTTTAAACATAGTTTTAAAAAATATTTTAATATTTTTTATTTTTTAAAAATTATTTTTGACATCTAAAAATATATAAAAACATCAAAAATTTTTATTTAAAATAAAAAAATAAAAAATAAAAAACAAAAATTTCATTTTTTTTTAAAATATTTTTGAAATACAGTGTCAAATACCCCTAAATTAATAAAAGAGACATGCCGCACCAAATGTTTTTCTTCGATCATTAATTGACTGAGAATTTGGCTGCCCCCGTGATTATGATCATCTCAGAGTCCTTCGGTTATGGTGGATAGACTATGGGCAGAACAAAATGTATGTAAATAACTTGTGAATGAATCGCTAAGTTCAGGCAACAGAGTGTTTAACAACAATGGAAACCTAAACGCAACTCTTAACGTATTACTTCATTATTTGATGAATTTCAAAACTTTTAGTTTCATTAATTTAATTTTAATTAACGTCAAACAATATTATCCTTTCACCCAATTTATTGTAGGGAGAAGTTAGAAATTTCGTCCAATTTGTACATATTTATCGACTGTTTTCATTCAAGATGTCAAATGTTAGCTTACTCTGAAGGATAAATTTGACATCATATCATAGTGAAGTGGAGAAAAGCTTGCTATGAAAAAATCACTTAAAGAAATATATCCAAATTGGACAAAAAATAATAATAAGTATTGCCAACGGTGTTAGATATATAGATGGATGAGATTGTCTAATTTTGATTTAATCTACAAAAAAATCAAAGAATTTATAACTTTATAATTAGATTGGATAGGATGTTAATTGCTAAATTGAGGTTTCCATAATTTTAAGAAATGCATATTAGAAAATAGTATAAAATATATTTTGAGGTCCTATCTAAAATATAATATTTTTAAATTAATACAGCTCTTTAACATATAAATCATGGAGCTTTATGGACCAAACATCTAATTAATAAAATTAAACAATGAATCTTTGTAAATTTTAAACTCAAGAAACTTTTATTTAATCAAAGTTTTTAGATAAAGATGGTTTTCTAACAGTGCAATGAAGTGTTCTACACCAATGATTGAAAAAGAAGGTGTTTTTATAGGAAGTTAAAATTAAGAAACAAATGAATTTTATTTTATCTTTTGTTGGGAAATGGCTAAGAGTATGTTAATCTCTTAACTTGGTGTTGAATATAAGCTTTTCGAAAATGGAATAACG
Organism: Salix caprea; assembly: GCA_964035475.1. Classification (NCBI taxonomy): domain Eukaryota; kingdom Viridiplantae; phylum Streptophyta; class Magnoliopsida; order Malpighiales; family Salicaceae; genus Salix; species Salix caprea. Next base: position 4,319,609 of record OZ037750.1, read on the forward strand.
AGTCACACTATATCCCATGATTGATGATGACACTCAGCATTCACCATAATGTGATGAATGGCACTGGGGACACCATGTTCTTCTTAAAAGTGAGTAGAGAAAAGGTATCCGATGAAGTAGACATGACAAATTATAGGGGCATGCCCTCTTGCTGCGGGTGTTTAACACTGTATTTCAAAAATATTTTTGAATAAAAAATTGATTATTTATTATTTTAAATTAAAAAACTGATATTTTTAAATAATTTTGATTTGCTAATATCAAAATTAATTTTTAAAAATTAAAAAAATATATTATTATAATATATTTTTAAACAAAAAATACTCTAAAAAATAATCTCAGCTCAACCGCACTCCCCCAAATAGTCATTTACCAAAAACGGACTACCATAATTAAAGCAACTCACTGTTAGACCAGCAAAAAGGAGAGAAACAGGCAACCAAAATTAAAGCAACTCACTGTTAGACCTCAATAAAATATTACACCTTTTTTTTTTTTGATAAAATAAAATATTACACCTTAAAATGCGACACAAGAGGCCGACCGAGGTTGTATCAAATCAAGCGGTCCCTCGCTTTACAAGTTTGGCTTCTTGTCCACGAACTTAGCCTTTGGAACTAGCCTCCTCTTGTTCAACTCCCTACTTCTCATCATTTATGCTTTCATTTCACTTACCTCTAGAACCCAATGTGCTTTCCTGTCCCACAATCAGAACCATGGTAGCAAATCATCTAGTAGTGAGGTGATCAATGATAAAAGCTTGAAATTAAAAAAAATATGTTTTTTTAATATGGTTTTAAATTCGAATCATGTGATAATAATATGATGATCATTAACTTCAGAACTCGTGAGATTAATCGAGATACGCATAAGCTGATCCGGATACCTACGTTAATAAAACAAAAACCATGGTAGGTATAAGGTGGCTTTCAAGATCTTCATTATGTTGCTATTACAATAAGTTCAGCACCACTAATCTCATCACTTATCTAATTCATCAATCATTGCTTAATTGAGTGTATTTGCTATGAAAATCACTAGAAACTTTCAATGTTATTAATTTCAGAGCTAATAAAATTAGTTGAGATCATAAACTGATTCAAATATTCACGTTAATAAAAAAATCATGGTAGCTATAAGGCGGCTTTCAAGGTCTTCATTACGTTGCTATTACAATAATTTCAGCACCATTAATCTCATCACTTATGCAATCCATCAATTATTGTTGTATTGAGTGTGTTTTGCAATTTTCGGTATTTAATGTTTTTCCTAAAATGAATATTTACTATCGCTGTGTAACCAGATATTTTAACTGTAATTATTTATTAGAATGAGAACTTTAGGCTCGGTCTGATTTTGAATTAATATAAATAATCAAACCAGATATTCTAAACCCGATTCCCAGCTGCTGTCCTCACAAAATTAACCAACATCGAAGACTTTTCCGCATCTCATCTCAACGAGGATCTAAGCTAAACGGTGCACGAATGGCAAACTCCGGTGTTGTCTCATCCACTGTACGTAAATCTCATTATTGCAGTTGGCTTGACTCCTGGTATAGATCGTAGTAAGCATAGAGGAGTAGTTGTCATTCATTTCAGTGGATCTTTTTACTTTAGAACGAGGACCCCCCGAATCCATATATTATGAGATATGGGATTTTTTTTTTTGTGATTTTATAGTTATTTAATTCAGTTTTTTTGTTTGATTTTTTTCCATTGATGTTTTTTATTTTACCTTGTAATCATTAACAGTAATTTAATGATCTGTTTTACAAAAGAGAGATACTTCGTGAAGAGATTTTTATGAATTATATCTTCAAATAGGCACAATCTTATTTTTAATTACTTTTTTTTGTTTTGTTAAGTATATATTAAAAATTACTTTTAGGGTATCATACATAACTCTTTTTATTGGATTTCAAGAAACCTTACCCCTAGAAAAACATATTTTGTGAGTCTAGAAGGATGAGTAAAAACTTGGTTGTCAACTACTCTTATAAAAGGTGCATATTCTGACTCGAATTTAAGATCTGCTATACAAATTTTAAATTTTTTGTCATTATATCACGTCTCTTATGAACGTATCATACATAACACTTACATGGAAAAACATGAATTGGGATACCATGAATGGACACCTACATTTCGTCTCAAAATGTTTTTTTTTTAAGAAAACAACAACATAGCATGTATCTTTTTCTAGAAAAAACCCCAATAAATCAGAAATAAAAAAGATATCCATCAAAATAATTAAAAAAAAAAGGTGTCATCCGGAGAGGACATGAGGTAGCATTGCTATTCAAGCTTTTGGGAAAGAATTTAATAGCAGCGGATTTTGTGCTGAAAATGAAGCATCTCTCAGTCTTTCCTTTTTACTATTCGAAACTTCATTTGTCTTGGCAGCTTGTAGATATGAGTGACAGAACACAGAGAAAGCGGGTGAAGTGGGATCATTTCTATGGAAAAATATACAACTTGCTCAGTATAAAGCAACAAGCAGCTTTAATACAAAACATAAGATGGATTAATTAATTTAATGCACTAAATATGCAAAAATGTTTAATCCTGAGCTGGGCCATCGAATTAGGTTAACTACTGAATGTGATTGGGATTGGGATTGGGATTAGGATTGGGATGGACGTTAATTCCCAACCACGTACATGAAGGACTGCATTGGTTGGCAGTACAGGTGGGATCGATGTGATTTATTTTCATAATTGAATGATGATTGCCTAGCTCTAAAGCCAACCACCTGATGGGAGATGATTCCTTCTTGCTTGCGAGTCTCATTTCATTCCCAGCCCTAACCTGAACAAAGTAGCCCCACCCCAAACTTTCTATCTGCTTCTCATCTCTACCAAACCCTAACCCTAAATCCAACCCAAAAGTAGCAGCCCACGAGCTTTATTTCATCTCTCATCTCCCCCATCATGCCCTTTCTCTAAAATATGTTTTGTTTGGTTGTTGAGAAAACGAAGAAAAGTGAAAATGTTTGTTTAATAAACTTTTTATTTTTCTCCACTCCTTTCTCCCGTAGTTTACTTTTGTTTCATGTGACAAGTGGTGGTTCACCCCATGGTCGGATCGATGCTTTCCAGGCTAGTTGATCAAAAGAGAGTCTCCATTATTTGAAGAAAGAATGGACAAAAGCCTATTAATTAGGTCATCAGAAAGCTAGATCCCAATACAGCTTCGCTTGTGTAGACAGTTGCTAAGGTCCTATTCTGAGGTTTGAAAAGAACCTCTTGAATCTCATGTACGTAACACATCGAATTCTAGACTTAAATCGAACTTCTTTTCTCTTGGTGAGGAAAGCTTCTTCATTTATCAAATTTTTGATAATAAGTGAAGTAATGGAATTCTTGTATTGAAATGCTTCTCCTTCGTTAATTACTTTTTTTATTTAAATTTTCTTGGTAACCATCAAGAAAAGGCTGGTTCAGCTTGGTTAGCAGTGGGCCGAGGGTGTGGTAAGACTCGTAAAGTCAAGAGTCAGATTTGCAACAAGAAGACATTGAGATGATAGTGTCGACGGCATCCTAAGTTGCCCCTTGCTGTGTTCTCATCAAGTATTTCATGTTAAATAATTATTTTATCTAAAATCTTAGATTATTAGATAAAATTTTATAATATAATTTATATTATTTTTTAATATATTTTTTTAAATGAAAGTTTTTTGGACTTGAAACTTGCACACAGATTCACATTATTTTTTATTTAATTTTTATTAAATAGAATAAAAGTAGTGGAATTTAAAATCGTGACCATTGAGTCAAAAAGATTTTAATTTCATATTAAAAAATTATCTAATCTAAAATTTTAAACTATTAGATAGATTTTAATTCCATATCTTTCATCCATCCAAACGAATTAGGTAGATAGAAGGAGAGCTACAGTATTAAATTATATCAAATTAATAAAGCATTTCAACTTTACAAAATAATGTCAACATTTATTTTCTAATTTTGCCACTAAACGTAATCATTTTCATTTGAATAGACAGCAATCAATTTATTAAAAATATAATATCATAATTCATGATCAAATAACTTAATATGTCTATTTTTCAGTACAATTAAACACAACACAATATATAACAATACAAAAACAGCAGGTTTAATTCGATGAGAAAAAAATTTATGAGATGTATTTTTATCTTTCTTCTTGCCTAAAAAGTACATCAAGTTTCAGAATAAAAAAGTTTTCTATTTAACTTTGTTATTTAAGACCAATTTAATTAGGGGTGTTTGTATTAAATAAATTGATTTATTGATGTTATAAGAGTTTTTAGATGTTTCCAAGTTAAAATAGAATAAAAAATGGTTTTGTGAACTAAAAAAGTCATGGCTTTATTTTTTAACCACCTCTTTAGAGGTGAAAATTAAAAAATATAGACTACACATTATCTATTTTCTTCTTAATAAAAAAAGATGAATGACTAGTCATCTATTCTTTGGTCTAGGTAAAAAAAAGACTAGTTTTAAACATGGTGTTTAAACTAGGTAAAAACACTAAAACTAGCCAGGAACAATTTTTTTAAAAAACAATTTTTAACCTTTTTAAACGTATATAATACACAATCGATTTTATTAAACATTTACATTAAACATTGACTTCACAAAAAAAAAATCAACAGCATGTACGTGTTTTTCTGACGTTAAAGACATATAATGCCGTAACGACAACCTAGCCAGGAACAGTTATCAAGTCATAAATGAAACATGGTGTTTCATTTCATCTACCAAACCAAAAGGCCAAAAAAGAAGCCCCCATGTTAGGGTTATTTATTTATTTATTTATTTTGTCATTTTAATACGGGTCCTCAAAAACATAGAAAACGCACAGTAATCTTTTTCTTTTTTCTTGAGTGTGTATTTGTGTGTGTGTATATATATATATATTTAAATGTCACTATCCATCAAATTCCGAAAAGCTTTGATACGGGCAGGAATTAAAATCATGATCGGCACACGGGTTTTCGTCACTTTTTGTTTCATTCTAGTAGTGTTCCCTTGACTCCCAAGTTTATATAATCATCTCTTCACAATCAAGTGTTGTCTTGTTGAATCGTTATATTCAAGCAAATCGTTATATTCAAGCAAACAACTAAGTTGACTGTTTATTTGAATGGTTGATATTGTTTTTGAAAATATTTTTTTGTTAAAAAATATATTAAATGATGTTTTTTTTTTTGAAAATTTATTTTTGATATTATCATATTTTTTTTAATTTAAAATAAAAAATAATTTTTTAATTTTTTTTTAATTTTTTTTAAATATAGTATTAAACACACCTCAATGATCGTTACTAACAATACTTGATTGGACCATTTGATCAATTATCTTGATGTGATTTTTTGGTCTTTTTGAAAACCCATTTGATTTCATGACAATCTGCCAAATGCCTAGAGCTAGCAATTACTCCTTTCCTATTTTTTTATTTAGTTCACGAAATGTAATTTCTATTTTGACAATCGTTTTAGAACACGACTTTATATCTGAAATTCCCTTTCCCATGCAATATTAATATCTGAAAACTCCCATTCATATCATTCTTATTCTTTTTTATATTAACCAGCTCTTTTTTAATACATACCCTGTGCCCGTGTTGCTTAATTGTTAATTTACCTAATAAATACGCAAACATTTTAAACAATTATAAATAAAAAAAACATGTTTGCTATCAATAATATATATTTTATTTATTTTTTACATTAAAACAATCTAAAACACTCAAATAATAATAATTTAATTTGAAGCATAAAAATAAAGATTCAGATTTCTTAAAGAATAAAAACAAACTATGACTTCGTACATCCATTACATTATTAAACCTAACGACCTTCTTGATTCCCTTTTAATCCCTGACAATTAATCCTTAATTTTCTACTCATGGGACATTAACATAAGACCCCAGATTTTAGCTGCAACTTAAATACCGTGAATTTAGCCTAGTCCCTAGATTTCATGAAATAAAAATCAATTTCTCCTAAAGATTCCAGTTAAGGCATTTGGTTTCTCCTCGTCCGTATCCAAAAATCTGGCCCATGCAGCCCTTCTCTCTCGCTGCCTCGACGCAAAATCTTTAGGGTATGTTTGGGAGGCGGTTGTGATTGTTTTTGAAAGTGTTTTTTATTTAGAAATATATTAAAATTATATTTTTTTATTTTTTAAAAATTATTTTTGACATCAGCACATCAAAATAATTTAAAAACACTAATTTTTTTTATTTAAAATGAAATAAAAATTCAAATTTTGAATAAACAGCAGTACAACCACATAAATAACTCTTTTGCATCGAAATGGAAGTTACTTACCCTACCCCTGCGCTTGCGTTGCGTTGGATTACAGCGGTATCTGAGAATATAGTAATGTTATTTTTTAAATAAAATATATTAAAAATTTTAATATCTAAAATAATTTAAAAATATGAAAAATAATAATTTAGAATTACCTACCCTGCTCCTGAGCTTGTGTGTAAGGTGCGATGGTGTTTGTTATTTTTAAAAAGGCTTTCGCTACAAAATATATTAAAATATTTTTTTTATTGTTTTAAAATTATTTTTGATATTAAAACATTAAAATAATATAAAAACATTAATTTAAAATTATGGTTGAAACCATATGTTTATAAGCTTGATTTGTTTTTAAAAAATCTTTAAAGTTAATATTGAAACTAATTTTAAAAAAATAATATATTTTCGAAAACAGTTTAAAGAATAACCCTAGCATCTTTCCAAACACTTACTAAAAGGACATCCCGCCGCTTTCCTTACCTCACTTCACTGTACATCACAGTTTAATGTCCCAAAGCAAACCTTAACCTTCTCAATGCGCCACGTGTCAGTTACCTTAACACCTTATCTTCCCTCCCTCAGCCCCAAAGTAGAAGTACAGTATAACTCAAGAGCGTTAACTCTTCACAACTCCCGAAAATTAGGAGCTGTTTGGCCACCTCTCAATTCCTTTCTTCCATTATTTTTTAGTCTTTTTTTTTCTTTTTTTTTTTAAAGGAGGTCATAACCCTTCATTGGAAATGCAAAGTAGCTTATAATTTATCATTTCTAGAAAACCCCCCTATTTATTAATCACCTGTACAAAAAAGAAAAATAATTAAGAAAAGAATATCTTGGTGTTACCCAAGATCATTGAGAACAATGGAGAAACCTCACTTATTTTTAAAAGTATAGTTAAGTTTTGTTTAAACCTCCACAAAAGACAACGTGGAGCATCCATAATCATTATAAATTTTAGTTTCAAAAGTTACCACCAATTAATTTTTTTATATTATGATGACGACACCAGAATTTTTATCAAACTACTCACGTCAATGTTATAAATACACTTTGTTCGAAAGAAATTAGAAGAAGAGGAGAGCTACCTGTGTGAAACATCTTCTCTACCCAATCCTATAACTTTGTTCATATATATATATATATATATATATATATTTGATATTGTCTGTTTTTGCAGTTAACAATATTTTAAGTTTTTAAAAGTGGTGATAAAAAATTTAAAATTTATTTTGCAGGTCTTAAATTTGAATCAATACATATTTATATTATAAGTGCTAGTAATAGCCAAAGTTTTAACCCGGATCAACAACGAAGGACTAAAGATGATGAAGTTTCTTGAATTCAAAAAACAAAATTTTATCTTAAATTATTTTTAGATTATTTGAAATAAAAATATTTTTAAAAATAAGACAATACAAAATAAATTCTTTAAATTCAAATAACTAATTCAAACGATGAACCAAACAAATTGTTTAGAAAAGTAAAAGAAAAAATGAAAATAACCAAATTGCTTAGAAAAGTAAAAGCAAAAACGAAAATAAAATTTGAATATTATTGTATACTTTTCTAATAACGCAAAAAAGATAGTGATGGTGCTTAACCTTTTCATTTATTTATCTTTCTTCTCAAAATCTTTTCAGGAGAATTCATGCTCTCTGACTATCACCAACTGAAACCTTCCCCTTTTTTATTTGTTTTTAATTTAGCTTAATTTTTAATAATAAGTTCCCTTTTTGTTTTCCGAGCTTTGACTCTCTCCGTACTTTATTTTATTCTTACAAAAACATCTGAAGAGAGCTTGTCTCTCTTCTCTACCCTTCCGTTTCTCCCTGCGACATCACCACTTCCTCTCGCCGGAATTCTCTCATTCCGCCACAAACCTACTTCATTACCCGTGAAAAACGCCTCTTTAGACTTCTTCGTCAACGGTGACGATCACCTGCTTTGACTTAGTTTTTATGGTTGTTTTAGAGAGAAATATAGATCTGTAAAGAACTGATTATTTTTGTTAGAGAGGCAGAGTGAGAGTGAGGGGTACTGATGTGAAGAGGAAGTAGATGGTATATGATGAACGGAGCTCCGGTGAGCGATCGGATAGGGAGGTGGTGTTTTCGTAAATATCTTCACATGGAATGGCAGATCTTGTTAGCTACGGTAATGCCGAACGTGACATCGAGCAGGTACCTTCTTCTCCCTTTACCCACGCGTGAATTTAATTTGTGTAGAAGCTCGTATTTTTTTTATTTGAAAACTTTCGGGTCTAATTTTCGGTGTTTTTTTTTAATTCATTTATTTAGTTAGCGAGGAAAAGCCATCGTTTTTTTTTGTGTGAATTTTTTCTTTTAAAATTTTCTTTTGATGCCTATTTGGAGAAATGAAATGGAATTTTGTTGCCCTTTTTTATGATTTGACAAATTTGGACAGAAAAAGTGGTTAATTTGTTGCAAGGCTTGTTGAATTCAATGTAAAAAATTGCCTAGAATCATGATGGCCTATTTGAAAGAAAGAAAAAATAAAGGACATCGCTTCTCTCGTTTTTAGTTATGCATTATCCGAGTTGGATTAAGCCACATATTTGTTTTTGTTATGTTTGGACTACAGTCATATGGGCCATAAACTGCCTTATGCTTCACGACCATTTTCATACATTATTCTTCTCGGAACCTTTTGGTTGATTGTGGCTATCTTTAACAATTGAAGTGGGGTTTGAAGGTGCGTTTTAGAAGTTAGAGGGAACACTGCATAGGGAAGAGAAGTGCATTTGTCTCCGCTTAATTCCAAAGCTCTATGTGTTATGCCAAGAGCAATATTGACCATTGATTTTGGATTCATGACGGGATTAATAAGTAATATATTTCATCACATGTAATGAACCAAATCAATAAAATACATCAAATGTCATTGCTTGCAGGTTGAGTCATTCAATTAATTTTGCAAACTTGTAAAGGATAAGATCAATTTATAAGATGGGTTGTGGTATAGTATCTCCGTTGAGGTATGCAATAATGAGTTAGGAAAACAGCCAAAATATGCGTAAAACAATTAACTAAATTCAAAGATGGCACCTCTTTTTTTTTTGGTTGTCTTAGTAACATACTGTCTACATGCCAATTGTATCACTCCATTGGTTCATCTTTCTGCATCTTGCAGGCGCTAATTGCTTTGAAGAAGGGTTCTCAGCTTTTGAAATATGGTCGTAAGGGAAAGCCAAAGTTTTGTCCGTTTAGACTTTCTAATGTAAGTTTGATTATTGAGAATTTGACTAGGGACACTTCCAGTTTTCTGCTTTACGCATTTTCAGTTTAACGGTTTATGATTGTGTATTTATCATAAAAAAAATACTGCTCTTCATTGTGAAGGTGCATATCTATATGCCCAGTTGGAAATAGCTGAATAGAATTCTTCAAGTTACTATAGCACTAAAATTGCTCTCAGTACCTGGTACCTAATTTTTAGATTTGTAAAAATCCCATGCTATGTTCTACATATGTGAACCACAACCGTGGCTTAGTAGATTTCTTCGTTGTTAGATGCTACTATTTTGCAGTTTAATTGATGTTAATAATGATTAACATTACTATTATCATAGCTATTTGAGGATGTATACATAATGGTCATACAGCTAGATGCATATGTAATATAACTATGAAATATATAAAATAACATCTATGGGATTTTTCCATGTCCTGCTAGTTACTACCTAATTTTTTCCCAAAACCTGTATATCCTGTCTACTGTAGTTTGTTAATGGTTAGTAGATTGTCTGCATGGTGTTTCAGCAAGCAACTATTTTGCATTTGGTTAAATGCTTATTGAACTGATCATTGTGCTTTGTGAAATTTGTCTTGCATGCAAATCATTTTATGACTACATGTGTTCTTCAAGTGTGCTGTCTCCTTCTCTTTGATAGCTACTTTCTTAGATTTAAGATGATTTAATTTGTGGTTTTGTCAGTAAGCTTGCAGATTGCATGCTGCTTTCTTGTCTCCCCCAGCCTTATCTCTTTAACATAATATTCTTCTTATTTTAAAATCACAGGATGAAAAAACTTTGATTTGGATTTCAAGTGGTGATGAAAGAAGTTTGAAGTTAGCCTTAATCTCTAAAATTATTCCAGGACAAAGAACTGTGAGATTTCTGTATCTCTTCTGTACCTGTTTTTTTGCTATTAGCATAGTATATTTAATGATTCTGCTCTTGTATATTAAGGATAAATTTGTTTTATTTATTTCCCCTTAAATGTGTCACCAGGCTGTTTTCCAAAGATATCTTCGCCCTGAAAAGGACTATTTATCATTTTCTCTTATATACAACAACGGGAAGCGGTCCCTCGATCTGGTTGGTGATGAAATTGTGAAGTTATGTTTTGCTGCTTCTTTATATCTTAAATTGTGAATCTTATATGACCCTGACTGTAGATTTGCAAGGACAAAGTTGAGGCTGAGGTGTGGATTGCAGGCTTAAAGGCATTAATATCCTCTAGTCAAGGCGGGCGCTCCAAAATCGATGGATGGAGTGATGGAGGCCTCTACCTTGATGTAATTCTAGATAATTTTCACCTCATACTTCCTCCTCTTCCTCTTTCATTTCCCCACACCCTATCTGGAATTTGGATTTTTACACACACACACACACACACAACACACACACACACACACACACACACACACACACACATATCATTACATTAGTGATGCTGCATTGTTGTTTCAGTGCAAAATACAATAACTTTGAATATTGTTCCTGATAATGCTGCTGTGTATTGCCTGATGTGAAAATATCTGATTTCAGGATGGCAAAGATTTAACATCAAATAGTGCTAGTGACAGTTCTGTTAGTATTTCACGAGATATTAGCTCTCCAGAGATTCCTGCCAGTTTTAACCCAAATACTTCTCCAAAGAATTTTCAGCCTGAGAGTTCTCTGCATTCTGATCGGTCACATGTAGCATCAGAAAACACAAATATGCAAGTCAAAGGATCTGGTTCAGATGCTTTTAGAGTTAGTGTTTCCAGTGCTCCCAGCACTTCCAGTCATGGTTCTGCACCTGATGATTGTGATGCTTTAGGTGATGTATACATGTGGGGTGAGGTCGTATGTTCTGTCAAGGTTGGGGCTGATAAGAACATCAGTTATTTGAGCACTAGAGCTGATGTGCTTCTTCCCAGGCCTTTAGAATCTAATGTAGTTTTAGATGTACATCACATAGCCTGTGGAGTCAGACATGCTGCCATGGTCACCAGGCAGGGTGAAGTTTTTACATGGGGTGAAGAATCTGGTGGAAGGCTTGGCCATGGCGTTGGGAAAGATGTTACTCAACCTTGCTTGGTTGAATCTTTGGCAGCGACTACTGTTGACTTCGTAGCATGTGGAGAATTTCATTCATGTGCTGTTACAATGGCTGGGGAAATCTATACATGGGGAGATGGGACACACAATGCTGGGCTTCTTGGTCATGGCACTGATGTCAGTCACTGGATACCCAAGAGAATCTCTGGTCCCCTTGAGGGTCTTCAAGTTGCTTCTGTAACATGTGGTCCATGGCATACTGCCTTGGTGACATCAACGGGGCAGCTTTTTACATTTGGTGATGGAACATTCGGTGTCTTAGGCCATGGAAACAGAGAAAATGTTGCATACCCTAGAGAAGTAGAATCACTCGCTGGGTTGAGGATAATGGCTGTAGCTTGTGGAGTGTGGCATACTGCTGCTGTGGTGGAGATTATTGTCACTCAGTCAAGTTCCAGTGCTTCGTCTGGAAAATTGTTTACCTGGGGTGACGGAGACAAAAATCGTCTTGGACATGGTGACAAAGAACCCCGGCTTAAACCCACATGCGTGCCAGCATTAATTGATTACAATTTTCACAAAATTGCTTGTGGACATAGTTTAACTGTTGGCTTGACCACATCGGGACATGTATTCACAATGGGCAGTACTGTTTATGGTCAGCTTGGGAATCCTTATGCTGATGGGAAGGTACCTTGCTTGGTAGAAGATAAACTTTCTGGAGATTGTGTTGAAGAAATTGCCTGTGGTGCATATCATGTAGCTGCTTTGACATCCAGGAACGAGGTTTATACCTGGGGAAAGGGTGCCAATGGCAGGTTGGGCCATGGAGATGGTGAAGATCGGAAAACACCTACTGTAGTTGAAGCTTTGAAGGATAGACATGTGAAATATATTGCATGTGGTGCAAACTATTCTGCAGCTATATGCTTCCATAAATGGGTATCTGGTTCTGAGCAGTCCCAGTGTTCGTCCTGCAGACAGGCTTTTGGATTTACTCGTAAAAGGCATAACTGCTATAATTGTGGACTTGTTCACTGCCATTCATGCAGTTCCAGAAAAGCAACAAGAGCAGCCTTAGCTCCTAACCCCAGCAAACCATATCGTGTCTGTGATTCCTGTTTAATCAAACTAAATAAGATGTCAGAACCTAGTAACACTAACAGGAGAAATGCTGGACCTCGCCTTTCCGGTGAAAACAAGGACAGGTTGGACAAGGCTGATTTAAGGTTGTCGAAGGCTGCACTGCCTTCAAACCTGGATTTGATTAAGCAACTAGATAGCAAAGCAGCCAAACAAGGAAAGAAAGCTGATGCATTTTCTCTTGTTCGGTCATCTCAAGCACCTTCTTTGTTACTGCTGAAAGATGTAGTTTTGTCCAGCGCTATTGATCTGCGACCGAAGGTTTCCAAACCTGTTCTTATGCCATCTGGAGTAAGTTCCAGGTCTGTGTCACCTTTTTCAAGGAGACCTAGCCCTCCACGTTCTGCAACACCTGTTCCAACAATGTCAGGACTTTCCTTCTCCAAAAGTATAGCTGATAGTCTGAAGAAAACGAATGACCTTTTGAATCAAGAAGTGCTTAAGTTGCGTACACAGGTGTGCTGACTGAATTCCCGCATTAATTAACCACACATATCTGAATGAATTAAGTTAGGTTGGCTCAATCATTGTTTGGTTTGGATGGAATTTAATTTTGAAGGTATGGATCTTGTTTAGGTTGACAGCCTGAGAAAGAGATGTGAGTTCCAAGAATTAGAGCTTCAGAGATCTGCAAAGAAGGTACAAGAAGCTATGACAGTATCTGCTGAAGAATCAGCCAAGTCTAAAGCTGCAAAAGATGTTATAAAATCACTTACTGCCCAGGTACTTCTGCTTTACTAACTGCTCATTGCTTCTCTGTTAATGAATTTTCAAACTTCTCTTTGATAGTCTTGGCACCTTGATGATAGCACATGTCACAATATGTATCTGCCTCATCAAATCTCTGAGAATTTGACAGAATCCGGAAAAATTGAAAACACTGATTGCCATTAATTTAGTTAGCTTTCCAATTTTCAGTGATCAGAGAATATACTTGTTTTTTGTTATTATTGCCATTAGAAATTTCCACCATTTCTTAATTTTTGTGCTGTATTTATGATTCTACACTATTAATTCCAGCTCAAAGACATGGCTGAGAGGCTGCCGCCAGGGGTCTATGACACAGAGAGCATGAAACTGTCTTACCTCCAAAATGGTTTGGAGACAAATGGCATTCATTATCCTGATACAAATGGAGGGTGGCATTCAAGATCTGATTCTATAAGAGGAACTTCTTTGGACTCCTCGACAAGAAGTGACTCCACTTCAATAAATGGAACTCTAGGTTTCGCACAATCATTCCGGGATTCACCTGGAACCAATGGGAAGGATGACCATCTGACTGCTAGACTGTCCATTGGTGGTGGAGGGGTTCAGCCAAGTAGTAATAGTATGTCAGAGGCGATTGATGGAAAGGGACCTTGGTCCCCTCAAGATGGTGATAATGGTATGAAATCTAGGGATTCATCATTGGTTGCTAACGGGAATAATCAAGTTGAGGCTGAGTGGATCGAACAGGATGAGCCGGGAGTGTATATTACTCTTGTTGCCCTGCATGATGGAACTAGAGATCTCAAACGAGTGCGCTTCAGGTACTTCTTTATTTCATTTAATTTTAGATATTAATGGCTCACTCATTTTGTGTGGCTTAGAAGCCGAAGAAATCTAAGCAACTGGTAAACATGATGTTGATGATGTATGTTTTTATAAATCCCTGTTTGGATTCTTATAAACAATCACAGACCATTTTGAACATGAGCACTGATGATAGATAGTACATCAACGTTTCACCTTATATGGGTTTTAAATCGTTTCATTTTCCTTGGTTACTATTAATTTATCTGCAGCCGGAGAAGATTTGGGGAGCACCAAGCAGAAACATGGTGGTCGGAGAATCGTGAAAAAGTGTATGAGAGGTACAACGTTAAAGGTTCAGACAAATCATCAGTTACTGGCCAAGCAGCACGTAGATCAGAGGGAGGCATGTCCTCTTCTTCTATACCTTAGCAACTAAATGCGGGAGGGAGTCTCTTGATACGTTTTCTACCTCCAACAAACAAGGTTTTAGGGTTAAGCAAAGATGAAGAAAGTCAATAGCCCTCTTTCTATCCTCTTCTCTTTTTGTTGTTATCCTCCCCACCTCCCCCCTTAATTTATTTCTTTCTTCCATTTAATTTCTTCGTGGGTTATCTACCCTTTACATATCTGTTGTATTGTAGTGTATATAAAAGCATCAATTATGACAGTCTAGGCAAGAAAGTTTTTGTCCCTGGCTTTCCAGCCATCCACACTGAGTTCTTGGGTCCCATGTTCTTTTTATCATGCACATCTTGCCCTGCATTTCATTGTTTTGCATCTGTTCAAATCAGATCATAAGCAACACAGAAAATTTCAATCAGCTGTAGCTATCCGAGCTATAAGGGCTTCGAACTTTGCGGTTTTGGTCATGGAATACTGAGCAATTGTTAGTTGAAGTAATCTAATGGGGCATGTTCATCCCTTTTTCTTCTCATATTACTTGCATTAATAAATTGTACAGAACATCATTTCTTGTATCACCCTAGATGTAGCTTTTTTGCTGTCCTTTTTAACTTCTGTAATTCTTGTCGGTCTAAGTCACATTGGTGTTCCACTAAAGCCATATTCTGGAGATACGCAGAAAGTTAAGCAGCAAAGCATGCATGGTGGAGATTCGGATAAAGCCGAAATTTGGCTGTTTAATCACCCATATTGTAAAAACAGTATGAAAGCAAGAAACTATTTCAAAAATTGGGGCCCGTTGAATTTACACATACACTAGCACAAGAAGATTAAACACTGTTTAGAGCACGAGCACACACAGTGACACCACTGCTTCGTTATGCGATTGACCTAGAACCACCGCCATAGAAAATAAAACAAAAAATTCTAGAAGGGTGCGCGTGTTCCAATGAGGTTTGATTATTCAGTGCTCTATCTTCTTCTGAGGTCGGATTATACTGTACACAGACTGGCATGGTTTCTTGTATGAACTCTCTCAAGACGGGTTTTGTGCGGGGGGGAGAGAAAAGTGGCAAGGTATACGTCATTAATTAATCCACCAAATACTACGTTTGTATTCCTCTACCAAGGAAAGTTTAAAGATTCAGCAATGATATGATTCTCCCTCTTGTTTAACCAAACCCACTTGAAATTTCCCTCCTTGAGTATCCAAATTTCATTATTTTGTAACGACCATTGACTACAGGCTTTCTTTGAGGATGACCATTTCTCCGCATGGTCCCTCCAATTCTCCCTCAATTAGGTCATAATAACATGATCGTTGTTTTTTTTAGTTTTTTCTTTCCAACTAGCGTAAGCAAATACATTTGACCTTTTCTTCTACAAATGTCACCTTTGATAGAGATCCATGTCTATCATGTCATCTTTAAGCTGGATAGTCAAAAATGTCTGGTGCTGTATTTGCCATTTAAGTTTTAATTTGAACCGATTCTATATATATATATATATCTCATTATTTGGCGCTGTAATCAATTAATATGGTGCCGGATAGGTTATAAAATTGAATAATTAAAAAAATATAAAGATCATGCAAAGCACATCCTGAAAACTACGAAAAATAAATTGTTTGAGTATACACGGTCTAGAAAGTGGAGTACATCTTTGTGGTTTGCAGTAGGTATAGTACGTGCATATAAATCCATAGATTAACCTACTTTGAAAATTGAGGAACAGCAGGCTGGAATACTCTTTCGTAGACCAGAGTAGGAGGATAGCTAGGCATGCAGCAGCACCCCATAAAAGAAATCTTTTCCATCAATATTTGATTGTTCTATCAGATCTCTCAAAAGGAACATAAAATCACGTCACCTTTACATAACTCTTGAGCGTGAAAGTAAGCTCAATTTGATCGGCTGTTCATATCGGCAATGTAATTTTTTTTTTTAATTATGAGAATCAGCGAGCTCATCGATTACACAGTACGATCACTGATGTAATAATAACTACAAAAATAGCAGTATCAACTTTGTAAAACGGGTTGGATACATAGCGGAAGAACAGCCACATCCTGTTCTATGCATGATGAACTAAAAATAAATAAATAATCAAACTCAACAAAGTCTAATGTTTGAGAATGCCTCAGCAATTCCAGCTAGCAAACTAAGAAGCAGCAAGGCAAGAATGAAGAACAGAAAAAAACATGCTGCAAGTTTGTTGCAAATATTTATAGTAAGTGTTTACAAAAAAATATCCCCACGGTCAGTTTTGAGTTTATATCATCCTATTCCACCCAGAACAATATATGTAATTGCTAGAGCTATCTCAGAACATATCCTTCGAGAGAAGAAAAGTTCACACTACATGATGCCCCTGTAGAAATACAAGCTTGAGCAATCAATCTTTGCCTTCTCATGATCATGAGATCTTAACAACACTATAATTTCTCTTACGAGATGGACCAAACAGAAGAGAAATGCCAGCAGGCTGAACAAATAACCCACCAGTCCCCATATATATACTGATATACAGACCCTGCTTCTATGAGTAGTGAAAAAATAATAATTAAAAGACTCATGATCATATGATCACTTGATTAGTCATGGAGTCTCTCATTCATGGCAATGAGTTTGAACTCTTTATGCCGATGCCATTGTGCCTCTTTGAAGGACCAGATGGTGGGACCGGCATTCCTTTTGGCAAGAAACCCATAAACGTACTTGGTGATGAATTCTGAGAACTGGGCTTGATCATCTTGAAAATCTGACTCTGCCGCGCGCCACAAATATGGCCAACAGAAGATGTAATCAGGAGCAACCATAGAACTAGAACTAGATGACTCCTGCTCATCTCACCGATTCAAGAGGGGGGAAAAGTGCATAAGAGAGAGAGGGGATTCGGTAGAGTACTAAATGGTTTAAAGAGGAGGAGATGACTGAAAACTACAGAAAATCATGCATAAGATACACTAGTAATAAATAAAGAGTTTGGTATGTTGGTGATGTAGAGAAGGAGGGGGAGGTGGGGGATAGGGGGGGTGGGGGTGGCTTGTATGCGAAGGAAATGGATGAAATGTTAAACAAAGAGGGCACAGAGGAAGTGTGGAAACATGAGGAAGTAAATGCTGGGTCGACATGTGCTGATAGATTAACCTGTTGGGTATTGTGATGGGAAATTGATGACTCATGTACACGACCAAGTAAACTAAATTAAATGTTCTGATAAAAGTCTGCAGATTAAATTTGTGCTGAGAGGGTCTTGGATGAACGGGTCCTTAGGAAGTGTGTCATGAAAGAATATGTTTTCGATGAAACATCGAGGCCAAAAGTTTATTTAAAAATACAAGAAAAAGGGTAAAAAAGATTCGGAGAAAAAGAGGGATTTGTGTAGCACAGTTAGGTGTCCGCGTGGGGTCGTGCCATACTTAATGGCCGACGACAGACTTGAACTGTTGTGTTCGGTTCCTCTACAAAAACAACATGGAAATCTGTCCCGTTTGCAATCCGCTAAAACCCTTCATAAACCTTTTGAGCTGAGGGTGTCATTTCCACTTTTTTTTTATTTTTTTTATCTCAATTTGTGAAACAGGGAGGCAACGGAATAGATAGGGCTAACAAATGGGTGCGCTAAGATGGCCCCACGTGTTGTCTGGGGAGATAGCAGAGATAAAACCGAGGGACAAAAGTGATTTGAAGGACAAAGATTGATGGACTGTATTCTTGTGAAAGCTTGAGTCTGTGAGTTTTCACTGGAAGGGAAGATTAGGGATCGAGTGAGTGTCTCTGCATGCGTAGCATCCCCAGAACTCTAGCTAGCTAACGTCGTGGAGACACTAACTGAGGTTTTTTCTCAACGGGGACAGGTGTTTTTGTCAATTTTATTGCTGCACTTCACCGTTGATCGTATTAAGAAACCATCTCATCTAAAAATTTAAGCTATTAGGTGTGGTCACAGAATATGATTTATAATATTCTCTAACACATCCCTTCAAGTGAAAGTCCTTTGGGCTTGAAACTTGCATACAGGCTCACTCCACCTTGTGTTTGATTTTTATCAAATAGAACGAGGATGGTGAGATTCGAACTCGTGACCGCTGGGTCAACAAGGCTCTGATACCATATTAAAAAACCTTCTCACCTAAAAACTTAAAGTATTAGGTGTGGCCATAGAATATAATTTATAATATTCACTGACAAATCAAACCCTCTGCTCAAATTTGACGAAGATTCAAACTGGTGTCATTTACCCCGGCCTAGACTCACTTAAAACATAACGTGTTATCTAAAACTCTTCAGAATTGAAAAACGACTTGCGAAAACCAATAAATTAAATCAAGAACCTTTCCCTTTCTTTTGATGCTTTTCAAGACCCTCCAAAACACTTTGTTTTTTTGTGTGTATTTTTGACCTTTCGTTCTCTTGCATTGCCTGCCCCTGTCGCCTTGCAATATGTTTCGCAACACCTGCCTCCGAAAGACTAAGTTAGAATCACAGCTGTTATGGACTGTAACTTTGCTTATTTCTTCTCGACTTTTCTTCTTTGACTGCCAATTTTTATACAGAATAGCACTACTTTGCTTCATCGGCAACTTTGAGCTCAGGATCCGTGATCTATCAGTACCTACCTCTGCTTATATAAACGATTCATGTCAATTAACCATCTTACCTAAGAGTTTAAATTGTTAGATGAGACTACAAATATTATTTATATTATTCTTTAACACATCTCCTCAAGTGAAAGCTATTTAAGCTTAAAACTTGCACACATTTCTATATTACCTTGTATTTGATTTCTATTTAAACTATTAAATAGATCTTAAAATATCATTTATATTATTAGCTCTGCTCAAAGTTTGATGTTAGGAAGTAAACCCATAAGAGTGGTGGTCTCCGTGAGGGAGATGAACGAATTTAGAGCATTTAGAGCATGTTAGCGTGTGAGGGTAGGGAGTTAAGATTCGAAGGAGGTCGAGTCTCTAGAAAATATATTGTGCTTGCTGCTATGCTAGTTCACGTAAATTAAAAATAAAAACAAACTAGCAAAGATAAATTATTTGTTAATATTTGTGTTTCCTTTTTCCTTTTTTTCCTTTATTGAGGATTTAGTTCTTTCTGGCTGTGGAGTATGATAGTGTTTAAGAGTATGGTAGTGATTGTTTTTTTTTTTAAATTTTATTTAGAAATATATCAAAATAATATATTTTTATTTTTATTTAAATTATTTTTTACATCATTACATCGAATAACTCAAAAAATTAGTTAAAAGTAAAGAAAAAAAATAATTTTTTTTAAAATATTTTTGAAATACAAAAACAAATATCGATTAATTATATAGGTTTCTCATAAGAATTTGATTATATGTTTGTTTCTGGTTGGCTCGAAGATTTTGGTACCAATTGTAAATACAAGTTTTTCATGATAAATTATATAGCTTTGTAGTGTAACATGCAAGGTAGTCAAAATCGAGATTTTGACACGGATCGGAAAGGGCTCCGAAAAATCGGATCGTAAGATCGGATCGTAAAATCGTAGAAAGATCGTACCTGAAATGTCCGTACAAAAATCGTAAAATCACAGCTAAAATCGTGTGAGAAGAAAAATCGTAAAATCGTTTGTAAAATATTTCTGAATACAAAATAGCATAATTATGGACATAAAACTTAATTAGTTTAGGTTCATACATGATGTAAAATAACTTCAAAACACATTACAAAATAATTATGTCCCTAAAAGTTCATAAGTTAAAAACTAACAAATTTAAAACAAATCTTCAGCTGGCGTACAATGTAAACTAAAACCAGCTTCAGTTTCACTTTCACCCCCCTCACTATGTCCAGGAATTGCATCAATAGCATCACAATGAAAAAGATTACTAGTACTACCGGTGCTAACAGCGATATTGCTAGTACGAGATTGAGCTCCAACATTATTTAACTCTAAACTCCTTGAATGCAAAGTTTCAAAATAATCTTCAGTGGCTTCAGTACTCATCTCAACACCATTAAAATTATCTTCATCACTATCGTCTTCTGTTCCATTTTGTCTTCGTGTTGCACTATCAATAGTTTGAAGTAAATTAATGTTCGATGAACCACCATGTCCTTCTCTTTCAGTCACCCATTCATCATCAGATGGAAGATCATCTACAACGTCATCAAAATCAATGACTTGCTTTTTGTCCTTATCATTCATTTTCAAATTACACATCACAAAAACCAAGTCATTCATTTTTTTCTGCTGTAGACGATTTCTTCGTTTAGTATGAACCTATAAAAAAATTCACAATTGTTAAAATATAAGATTCTTATAAAAAATGAAAACAATATTTGTTTTTTTTTATAAAAAACTTACCATCTCAAACGCACTCCAGTTACGCTCACATCCAGATGAACTGCAAGTCAAGCTTAGAACTCGAATTGCAAGATTTTGTAGCTCTGGACATTCATCTCCATAAGAATCCCACCATCTAGCTGGAGTCTTTTTATCCCTTGCTTTTTTGGCAGCCTCAATGCCAAATAAGCCCTTTGCTTCGGAGAATATATTAAGTTGTAAATCAACTTTACCCCTCTCTACTTCATCAGGCACCATCCGATCCAAGCAGTCATACATTCCATATTTAATATTAGTGTCTTGTTTATAATCAGTAATATAATGATAATGAGGATTCAACCAATAAGCAAATGCATGCAAAGGTCTGTGAAGTTAAAGCTCCCATCTTGCATCAATAATATCCCATACAGGTATATATCTACAAAAGAAAATAAAAATTAGGATATTAACATCAACATTAAATAACATAAGATAAAACAATAGTTATATTAAATAAACAATTGACATAATAGATAATTTGCACCTTTTTTGCACATTTCCAAAATTCACTTTTATCTTCTCTTTCGCTTCCATCATGGCTTTATATATAAAACCCATGGCCGGTATCTCATCTGAATCAACTAATCGAAGAACTTTTATAAGAGGAAATGCTGCCTTGATGCATTCAGAGACATCATGCCAAAACTTGCTGTCCAAAACACAACTTTGAATTTGCCGCCCTTCTTCACTTTTTGAATACCGACTTGACCTCCATTGGACGGAAGTGAACATTGACATCAGTGTAATCTTACAATTGTTCAAACATCCAAGAGTCAAGTATGCAGTGGCAAATCGAGTGGCACCAGGCCTGATTAAATCTTGTCCTTTTGTGAACTTTCTCAGCATGGAAATAAGGAGAGATCTTGAATATATATAAGTGGTGATTCTCCTCCCCTTACCAATGGTTACAGCATACACCTCTAGTTTCTTCTCAAAATCTTCCAAAATCAAATCAATACAATGAGCAGCGCATGGTGTCCAATACAAGTTTTTTCTTTTTTCCATCAACAAATGCCCAGCTGCCTTATTGTTCGCAGCATTATCAGTAATGACCTGCACCACATTTGCCTCTTCAATCCTTTCAACAATAGCATCTAACATCTCAAATACTTTAAAAGTTGTTTTGGATATATGAGATGTGTCTACAGATGATAAAAAAAAAGTTCCTCTAGGACTATTAACCAAAAAGTTACAAATATAGCGTCTTTTCCTATCAGTCCATCCATCAGACATTATTGAGCAGCCTGTTTTTTTCCATTCCAGCTTATAGTCATCAAGCAAACGCATTGTGTTATCTACTTCTTGCTTTAAGTACTTCTCTCTAATATCATGGTAAGATGGAGGCTTAAATCCTGGCCCATGTTTTGCAACTAATTCAAGCGCTTTAACAAACTCAGGGTTTCTAGCACAATTAAAAGGAATAGCACTAGTGTAAAAAAACCTTGCTATTTGTTGACATGCTTCTTCTCTAATATCCTTCTTTAGCATCTGATTGATGGTCATTTGAGCACTTCCACTTCCACTTATTGGTTTCTTTCCCTTGTTAATTGAGCTAATTTCAAAATCTTCGTCTGCATCTTCGCCACTTCTAAAAAACAGAGAAGCCTTTCTTTTCTTCTCAGATGCTTCTAGATTTTTCACCAACACATGTAACATCATCTGCTTCACATCTGCTGGTACTTGATGGCATGGCTCAACATCCTTTCGAGTGCAAGCCAAATGATGCTTGAAACGATAAATGCCTCTGCTGAAAATTTTCTGACAATACTTGCATTGAACTTTTCTTGAAGTATTCTCAATATCTATACCATGCTGCCATCCCACATCAAGTCTATTGCCACTGGTAGTTTTTTTGGATGCCATGTAATCTGCAATTCATTGAAATAATACATCAAAAATGAATTTGAAGCAAAAACAAATCAAGTTTGCATGAAAAGCAAGTTGAACCGCGGCTCTAAACAAGCACTCAGTCATGCAAGATAGCACCTCTCTTTTCCTCTTCCTTCTCCTTCCCTCGCTATCTATCCACCATCCCCTCTTTTAACTAAAAATAAAAAACCACTTCAATTTTTTGCCTGCTTAACCCGAATTAAACCACCTTCAATTAATAAAGAACAAACTGAATTGTAGTATATCAGGACACCATAAATGAGCTGAAATTTAACACAAACATCTTATAATTTCCTGGCCAAATCACACACCATAAATGAAGAACTGCTTCCATTCAAAATCCCACTCCATTCCCAAACTCAACTTGGGCACTCCAGATTCACACAGTTATACACACTACCCAAATATCTTAAGAAAAACATGACATTCCATTAAAAATAAATAAACATAGGCCACCCTAAAATCCAAAACGAGCATATAGTTTTACAGCAAAATTGCAAACTCATGTAAAATTGCAAACACATCAAACCGAAATCATGTAAAATTGAAACTAACCCAATTCATCAATATAATTTCTGACATTATTGAGCAACAAAACCGAAATCATGTAAAATTGAAACTAACCCAATTCATCAATATAATTTCTGACATTATTGAGCAACAAAACCGAAATCATGTAAAATTGAAACTAACCCAAATTCATCAATATAATTTCTGACATTATTGAGCAACAAAACCGAAATCATGTAAACTAGAAACTAACCCAATTCATCAATATAATTTCTGACATTATTGAGCAACAAAACCGAAATCATGTAAAATTGAAACTAACCCAATTCAACAGAATAATTTCTCACATTATTGACCAACAAAACAAAAATCAACGCTTGAGAAGAGAAGACCAACTAACTTGTAATGGCGAGTTGGCGACGAACTGCAAGTCTGCAACACAGATAGCAGATGATCTGGGGAGGATGATCTGGGGAAGACTGATGATTTGGGGATTTTGTGCCCGAGAAAAGAAGAGAAGATTGTGGGGGTGAGACACTGACACATTGACACTTGAGATGCTAAGAAGTGAGAACTGAATCAAATGATTTTGGGGGTGAGTGAGACCGTGAGAGGCTGAGTTTAGGAATTTGGGGGTGACTGGGACCTGGGTGAGAGCTGGGAGCGTCGAGACAGTGAAGGAAGGAAGGGTGATTTCTGAAATGAAAAATAGAATTGAAGAAAGAAGAAAACCTACGCTGCGCACAGTGAAATATGTCGAACGCGTAAAATCAGTTCGATTTTTACGATTTCACGATTTTGAACGATTTTAACCGAGTTTGACCGAGTTTGACCGGTTTCGGTTTTTCTATCGGTTCAACCAGGTTTTCGGAGCCAACTCGCAAAATCGTACGATTTTGCGAGTTGGCTCGCGATTTTGACTACCTTGGTAACATGATCCTATTAAATATCTGTTTAATAGTGTGGTTGATGCTGTTTTTTAGAGTGGTTTTATTTAGAAATATATCAAAATTATTATTTAAAAAAAATATAATTTTTGACATTAACACATGAAAATAATCAACAAATATATAAAAAATTTAATTTAAAATACAAAATTTTCATTTTTTTTCAAAAAAACATTTTTGAAATAATGAAAGAGGAACAAGGCATAAATTGTGGTAGCTTCCATGAAATTATTAGTCAACACTGAAGACCGCCCAAGTTTGAGAGTTATACAGAGTTTATTATATGTTATCTAAATTAATGAAAGGACCAGTTGGTCAGTTTTCACGCTGCTTCCATTAAGATCCTTTTCAAACAACAAGATTCTGATTTTCACGATTAATATCCTTTTATAACTCTAACGTGGCAATTAATTGTGATCTATTTTTACCTCCTTTAATATTAATAAAATAATATTTTTCATTCTAAAAAAACTATATATTAATTTAACAAAGTCTTACTTCAGCAATAAAATTTTAATATCTAAAAGTCCCTTTTCTTCCTTTTTTTTTCCTCCAAAAAATCTCATAGCTCGTTTTTTCTTTTTTCCTTTTTTTTTTCAAAAAATGGTAAAATAAACTATATTTATTCCTCGTAAAAGAAAACAAAAATGCAAATAATCCAAAATCAATTTTTTTTGCTGTTGCAATTTTATAGTCAGTAGAATGATAAAAGTAGTCTATATACGGATTCCATCATAAAACTTATTTCCATCTATTTTATATTTATATAAAAACAATCTCATGTAGACAATTAATTAGAAAAAATTCTAAATTCTTATGAATACACAACAAGAACAGTCTCAAAAAAGCACTTTTAAGATTCTCCATGAACAGATTTAGTCTCAATTGATGAATAAACTAGCTCGAAGATAACTTAATCATCAAACAAAAAAAAAAACTATCTTCGAAATTACTTTTTTTTTCCCATGCCATTTTGCAATAAAGACATAATTACGTATGAAAGCAGCCAGAGTTGTTTGAGAGCTTAGATCTGAAGTCGAAGGGCTTGTCTCAGCTATATCATTAGGCGTCCACAGCTCCACGTCCGCCTCTTTTTTTCGTAGCTAGCTACCCGGCGCTATTCCATATTTACCAGCTTGATTGGGAATGTTTGGGAGTGCAGTTGCGGTAATTTTTCAAAATGTTTTTCGTGCTGAAATACATTAAAATTCAAAATGATGTTTTTTTTATTTTTTAAAAATTATTTTTGATATCAACACATCAAAATGATTTAGAAACACCAAAACATATTCATTTAAAATGATTTTTTTTTTCAAATTTCAGCAAAACACCGGTTGAAACGCATTGCCAAACAGCTCCAACTTGATGATGATCCACGAGACTAGAGAGGCGATTTTCACAACTGATTAGATCATTTATTTTGACTGATACAAGTGGGGTCACGTTGGCCGGCTCAGATGACTAACCAGTTGAAAACTCCAATTAATTGCGTGAAACCCTAAGAACAACGACTTGGTAAAAGCGAGAAAGTCTCTGAATAAATGCTTGCTGTGTTAGCTTCTTCACATGGGGTCACCTTTTCATTAAGTCAAATAAATAGAGTTGCAGAAGAGATGGGGACATGGCAGAGAAAATTAAGAGCACCAACAGGCTGTTCAGAAGAGTCAACAAGGCATTCAAAGTCTAATTTCCTTGTATTATTGCGGATGCGTTTTCTCGTTTCCTTGTGTTCAAACTTTCAAACACATGCCCCCCGTTTCCTCGGCTCTAACTTTCTTTCGAGTTGAAACTTTTGTCCATATCCAATTTAGTATTCGCTTGTAACACTAATAGTTTATGATTATTTGTACAAAATTAATAATAAAAAAAAACACAACTCATATGATAATGGGAGCAGTTGAGTAGTCGTACTATATATTTAACATAATTTAATTCGTGATAAAGCAGGAGAACGCCTCCTTGGAATAGAAAAATGATGAAGTTCACACTTGGACTATATATATATATATATATATATATATGTGTGTGTGTGTGTGTGTGTGTTTGTGTGTGGAAGGGAGAAAAATACCTTAAACTTGGAGACTTGAAGGTGGTAGGGAGCCACCGAAAGGAGAAGAGTTCCACCACATATCCACAGTCTGCTCATCGTGTTCCACCTCTGTTCAATTCTTCTCCATCCTTTTTTTATTCAAAAATTTGACCAAGCCAAGAAAAACACGACGTTACCCTTTGACTCCTTCTTCCCCTACAAAACCCCTCCCCCCCTCCTCCAGTCTTTGCCAGCTCCTCTCCCTCTCCTTTTCTTTTTCTCTGAAGAAACTAAAAATGGGGAGAGACGAACTCTGCATAACTGTACCCAGTCTTTTTCACTGTCCGATTTCTCTCGACGTAATGAACTCTCCCGTAAGTCTCTGCACCGGCGTCACATACGATCGCTCCAGTATTCAACACTGGCTCGAATCCGGTCACGACACCTGTCCTGCCACCATGCAAGTCCTCTCCTCCAAGGACTTTGTTCCTAACCTCACTCTCCGCCGCCTTATCAGCCTCTGGACCTCCTCGACCTCCTCTCCCTCTCCTGCGGATTTGGAAGAGAAGGTTATGGTTTGGATGGAAGAAATTACCAACGCAAAATTCGAGAGGTGTTTAGATTCGATTGTGGAGTTTGTTAGTCGTGGAGAGGTGAACCGACGTTTTTTGGCAAGTTTTGATGGTTTTTTGGAGACTATCGTTGGTGTTTTGAGCGTAAATGGCATGCAAATTCGTTTTTTGGAGTCGGTTATCAGGATTTTAAGTTTAATTGTGCTTGAAAACGGAGTCAACGAAAAATTGCAGAAACTAATCTTCAAATCATATCCGAACTCGAATTGCTTGCCTTCATTTATTTCTATTCTGCGAAATGGAAGTTTAGAGTCCAAGATGGCATGCTTCACTGTTTTAGAATCAGTCACTACAGATAACGAATCAAAGCAATTCATTGCTGGAGTGGAGAACAACTTCTTGCCTGTTATAATTCATCTCATCAAAATAGATAACGACGACGACCAAGAGTTACACGACGTGGTTTTATCGTTCTTGATTGCCGTTTCTGTGACTCGCTCCATCAAGTCTCAACTGGTTCAACTCGGCATCGTCGAAGTTTTATCTAACATCATGTCGAGCCAAAACGCTGCCATTTCTGTTGTGGAGAAGTCACTGAAGATGCTGTCAATAGTTTGCACGTGTGCGGATGGGCGGTCAGCCCTAAGCAGTGACCAGAAATGCGCGGGGGCGATAGTGAAGAGACTAATGAAGGTCTCGAAAACGGCAACGGAGGATGCCGTGGTGGTGCTGTGGAGCATGTGCTGTTTGTTCAGGGATGAGACGGTGGTGGAGAAAGTGGTGAGCAGTAATGGAGTGACGAAAGTATTGCTGGTCATGCAAAGTGAAGTGAGGGAAGGGAATGTGAGGAGGATGTGTGGTGAGTTGATCAAGGTTTTGAGACTCGGGTGTAAAAACGGCGGTGGATTAAGTGGGGTGGTGAGTTATGAGACCAAAACTACACATATCATGCCTTGTTAATTTTTGGTATGGCGACTATGTTGTTGATCCCTGGTGGTTTTGTGGATCTTCTGTAATTGAAAGTTTTTTTTTTCCCGACATTAACAATGTACACATGAAAAGATGAAAGACTCGACTTTTTCCCCTTTTTAATAGAATTTGAGCTTGTAGCTTAGCTTCGTGTCTGATGAAAATTTATTCAATTACAGATTCGGGGTGAAAACAGAACAAAAAGAAGGGATAACACCATTTATACCAAGTATTCCATCCCATATTTTGCAACGACTACTTAGCTTAGATGCCTGAAGAAAGAAAGAAAGAAAGAAAGTACTTTATGTTTTCCTTCTATATATTTTTCTTTTTCTGTTTATTAACAGCTTATCCTTTGTTTCCCAATACTTATTTTGAGAAATCATTTAAGGTTTAAGGTTTAAAGTACTGCTGTTAATCTCATTTCGTTTCGGCCTAAATATTTAGTAGGAATTAAAAAAATGAGATAGAACGACGCAATTTTTATTCATTTCAAATTTCAGCATGTTCTGAAAATTCCGTTCAAATTCCAGCCAGAACGTTTCAATTTTGCTCTACTCGTTCCGTTTTGGCCAAATAGTGTTTTCTTAAAAAATAATGAATAATTTTACAATATCAATCATATCTCTTAATCCGACCATTAGATTGAGATGATATTTTACGAGGAGTCTATTGATATATTTATATATATTATGTTGAAATTTTAGAGCAATCAAAAATTTTGTTATAATGACATTTTCATAATATCATATATGTTCATAATTTTGTTCAAAAAAATCATTTTATTGTGTTTTTTTAGATTAATTTTTTCTCAATTTCATTATTCAGCAACGAGTTTATTATGAATTGAACTTTAGAATTTGATTTGATTTGCTTTATTTAAGGTTATCATAGTCTAATAACGGAGATTATATATTTGAAAGGTTAACGCAGGTTGACCCGAGTTGATTCAATATATCATTGCTTCAATATTTTTTTAAAATATCAACTTGATTTTTTATAATTAAACTATATTTTTATCAATTTTTCATGTTATCTTTGAGTTCGTTAAGTTGGTTGAGTTATATCAGTTCAACTCTTATTTTTTTACTTATGTTGAAATACTTCAAAACTAAAACATTCAATTCTAATTGAAAAAAACAAATTACCATTTGTAACAGAATTGATAACATTGGGTTGAAGTTGTTGATTGGCATCATTGTGATGGTTTATAGAGCGAAGAAAACTAATAATCAAGAACAAGTTGAAACTGGCAATAGTCCTTTCCACAATCAAAGCATTGTGGGTTTCCAATGATGCACTTAGTCTGATTGTTTGGGAAGGAGGACTCGTAGAAGGAAAATGGTTTCCAAATAAATAAACCATTTCTAAAATTCCGTGTAAACTCATTTCGCAGGTGATAATTGTAGATCCCCATGGAGGATTGAACTCATTGATGGAAGATGACTCCTTAAAGATCATACAAAAGTTTTATGAATTTTCAGTAACATAACTCCTTAAAGATCATACGAAAGGTTATGAAAATACTATTAGGTTTACTTCATATTCGAAGACCCGACACAACCTTGTTAAATGTCAACAAGTAGTAAATGCATTTGCATTAAAAATATTGCCGACCCAATAAGACTTTTGACGAAGAATAGGAAATCTCTAAGATTTCGGCAAACTAGAAGAGAAAAGAACCGTGCTATTTGTTAGCATATTAACACAAAAGTTAACTAGGAAGGTATTAATTAATTAAAAAAACTAAACTATTTGGCGAATTTACTATCAAATTTGTATGGTTAGTCTTTCACAAGTTATTGTGGATTGAATAATTGTTTTTTTTAAAAGAGATCAATTTGATTATTGATTTCTTTTCCACTATCAAAAAAATATAAAATATATAAAAAAACATATCAATATATTATAATTATATTTATCGATGAAAAATAACGTTGTTGTTGTCATCGATAACCTTAAGTGACTACGAGGGGAATTACTAATGGAATTCAAATGATAAAAAAGATTGAGTAGTTATTCTTTTGTTAATTTTGTCGGCAAATATGACATGTCAATATTTGTGATGGATTCACCGATAATAACTAACCATCATTAATTTCCATCGAGGAATTCAGTGGTAATTCTAAAGTTATAATCAACATGTCAATATCTTCTTCTTCTTCTTCTACAGAAAACAACACCTTCTCTTCGTATTATTTTGTCACAAATCTAGCTCTCATCATCACAAATACGCCTACCCTAACATCTGATTTGTTAGTATCCATATTCTAGTTCAATTTCTTTTAAAGATTTGTCACATGAAAGGTTGCACACGATGAATGTATTGAGTTCCACATGAAAGGTTGTGCATGATAGATTATTACAAAGAGGTTGAGTATTTTTTTATTATACACTATCTAATCCAAAAAATAGTAGTGAAGACGATATTAGATATCAATGTAAAAGGTGTAAGAATAAAAAGTTTTCTGATCCAAATATTGTTACAATACATCTTATATAAAAAAAAAGATTCGTGGAAAAATACTTGAGTTGTTTGCATATGTGGAGAACCCCATGTTTTTTATGAGACCATGATAGAAATGATGGTTGACCCAATTGCTAGTTCTAAAAATTTGCATACATTATAGATGACAATAGTAATTCATATAAGAATATGATGATTGATGCAATGAGAATGAATTACAGTTAACAAGTGAATGTTGAATTATAAATGACTAACAAAATATTGATGCAACTAGGGTTTTTAATTTTTTAAAAGATTTGACAAACTATTATGGGTACACAAATCACATTAAATTTTTTTGTCATTGCACATGTGCTCACCATTAAGTCAGATATGGGCTAGTAAGGTCAATTATAACAAAATTATTGAATGAATGAAAATAATTTTATCAAAAGGGAATAGAATGAAAGAGAAGTTAAATGCTTACTAAATCCATGATGAAACTCTTTGGCATAAGATACTAGAAAAATTAATATCTATCCAAACATTTGCATGGTGTACTACTATTAGAAAATACATGTTTTACCGAGGTCACCTCATCTACCTTTGTCATAACCCAATTTCAGGTTCCTTCAAAAATAGTTTTTTTCACTAAAATAGTTTTTTTTCACTAAAAAATGAAAAAGAAAAAGAAAAAATTAAAAATTAAAAAGGACCAATAACTTGGTTGTCAAAAACATGTTGAAACTGAATTTAAATGCATAAATGAA
Organism: Salix caprea; assembly: GCA_964035475.1. Taxonomy (NCBI): domain Eukaryota; kingdom Viridiplantae; phylum Streptophyta; class Magnoliopsida; order Malpighiales; family Salicaceae; genus Salix; species Salix caprea. The sequence continues at coordinate 4,350,756 of OZ037750.1, forward strand.
AGATGGAGGAACTAAACTAGAATCTTAGAAAAAATTAAAAACTCAATTGTACCCTTAAAGAACTTAAAAAATAAAGGACAATGCAGGTTCAAGGTTAGCTTAAATTAATATTGGATAATTTTTTCATAAAAACTAACTTTGAGGACTTGATTAGGTTTTAAATAGGCTGATTTGATTTAATCACGGATCTTATTAAGGACTCAATTAAGTTTAAGAACTAATTTGGGCTAAAATTAAAAGAATTAATTAAGAGCATAAACTTAATTGATATAATAGGTCAAATTATTTTTATTAAGAACTTAATTTTTTCATTTATCATATTTTATTTTTATTCTTTTAATTTCTATTTTTTTCTACGTTTAACTTATTTTCAAAATTCATCCTTTATTCTTTTATTTCATTTAAGTTTTATACTAGATGTGGTCTATCATTATTTTGATCTATAACTTTTCCCCTACCTTTTCTTGACTTATTTTATTTTTCACTTTTGTGTCTCTTTGTTTTATTTCATTTAATTTGTATACAGGATTTCATCCTTATTTTTTTCTTCACTTTTTTTTAATGATTAAGGATTAAACTTTATGATTTTTTAAGATTGTCTTCTATGAATTAAGATGGTGTCATGACTTAGGCCATGGATTTTGAAGATTAGCTCAATTTGATATCAATTTGTTTTTTAGGTTTTTCTTTTTTTTTCTTTCAATTTTGATATTATATTATTTGGCTTTCAACATTTTAGTTTTTCATCTTTTCTACCCATCAGGTTACTCGATCTCATATCCTGAGTTATAGGTTAGTAAAAATAATAAGTTTGCCTTATGTTCTTTTTGCTATTTTTTTATTTTTTTTGTTTTTTTGTTTTTCCTTTAATTATTTTGTTTGCTTAGTACTTAACCTCCATTCTTTTATTCATTCTCTTTTATACAATGTTATCCCACACTCGCAAGTGGTCCACTAGTTTGGCAAGCTTACTAAAGTTATGTTATTTGTTTTTAATTTATTATTTAGTTTATGATTTGCTGGTAATTAAGCTTTGAATTTTTTTATTAGTCATTGTCTTTTTTTCTTGTTTTTTTTTTATTATTATTATCACTTGCTTTTTGTTTATATAACCATTTCATTAAATTAACTAAGTTTATTCAACCTATTTGAATTAATGATTTGAGTTCCAAATCTTTCTTGTCAAAATGCATCATTGTTTGAGCTTTTTTTTTTTTTTTTTATGTGAAAAAAGAATCGACTCACAATGGGCAACTTATCTAGTTAAAAAAAAACTAAAAGAGAAGAGGATTTCACTTTTTACCTCTTAAAAAATATTATTCACTAAAATAATATATATATTTTTTATCCAATCTATGTTTTATTTTTTTTAATTTCAATTTAGTCCTTCAACATTAAATTTAGTAGGGATTGAACTCCAAATTAGTTTTCAATTTATTTTCAATAAGACTATTACAGTCTCATGACCTAGACCATGAGTTTAAAGAGTTAAATCGATTAACTCATTTTTTTAAAAAAAATTTAATTGATTTTTTCTCATTTTTCTTATTCAATCTTGGATTGATTAGGAGTTATGCTTCTTGATTTGTTTTGGGTCACAGGCCAATTGACTCAAATTGTTTTTTTTTTTTAATTGAATGAATTGTATCCTTCAACATTAAGTTTAATAGAAAGTGAGTTTCATAATTCTTTTCAATTTGTTTAAGAGGTTATTTTAGTTTCATGACCTAGACCATGTGTATGAAAAATTAACTTGGTTGACTTTAATTCTTTTTCTTATTATTTTTCTAACTGACTTTTTCTCTTCTCATTTTCACATTTAAATATTGGGTTGATTGAGAATTATACTACATAATTTGTTTCAATTTGTTTTTTATGAGTTTAAATTTATCTCATTAGTGAGGTCATAACTTTAGTTAATGTTGATTGATTTGACTTATTTTTATGTCAATTGTTTTATCAATTTTATCTTTCAAACTAAATTGATTGGGAATTTGTCTTCTTACTTTTTTTCAATTCATTTTCTATTTAGTTGTCATGATCTTATGACAATAATAGCAAGTTGACAAGTTAACATGAATTAACTCGGGTTTCATAAGCTTATTAGAAACTGAGTTTTATAATTTTTTAAATTTATTCTTAAGAAGTTGTTTCAGTCTCATAATCTAGATTATGAGTTCAGAAAGTTAACTCGGTTGACTTAAGGTTTTTTTCCCCTCTCATTTTTCTAATTGATTTTTTTCTCTTTGATTTTTACTCTTTAATATTAAGTTGATTGATAATTAGACTTCGTAGTTTATTTTAATTTATTTCTATGAGATTAAATTCATCTCATGAGTGAGGTCACAACTTTAGTTAACATCGATTGTTTTGACTTATTTTTTATATCTTTTTTATAATATATTTTTTCAATTTTATCTTTTAACGCTAATTTAATTAGGAATTTGACTTTTTAATTTGTTTCAATTCACTTTCTATTAGGTTATCCCGATCCTATAACAATGATCACGAGTTTGACAGGTTAATTCAAATTAACTAGAGTTATTTTTTTAATTAATTGTTTTTTCAATTACATCTTTTAACATAGAGTTTATTGAAAATTAGGCTTGATAACTTATTTTTATGTTTTTTCTATGAGAATATCATGATCTCAAGACTCGATATAAGGATTAGCAAGTTAATTTGAGTTTACTCGAATCGATCCAATATATTATCTGTCTTAATATTTATAAAAAATATCATATTGAATATTTATTTCAAGTCAAAATATATTTTTATCAATTATCTAGATTATCTTTGAATCCACCAAGTCGCCTAGATCATATTGAGTTAGTCCCCACACAATTTAATTTTTTTTTCTATTATAAATAAAATTAACAGCACCTAAATATTTTTATGTTAAAAAATTAATTTTACCTGGAAACAGACCAATAATATAGTATAATATTACTATTATGAGGATTTCAGCAAGCACAGAACCCAAACGAATAATAACTTATTATTGTGATAAAGCATTTGTCTCCAGAAGTCGACATCATTTCAAGAGAAACCCTCTAACAGTCTAAATAAACAGTTCATCACCTCAAACCCTAAAGCTCAGAGGATCGGCTCATCACCAACACTAATGCCGCACTGACCAGTTTCTGCTCCCAAGACTGAAGCAACAGTTACTTTCAATTAGATCATGAATAAAATCTGTAAAAATCATATAGATCAACACAAGCACACCACAGAAAGATAGACAAACAAACAAACATGGCTGAACTTGAGAGCATGTTGTTAACGGACGAGCTGGAGATTAGTGCAGACAAAAACCGTAACCGAACCGAGTCTATTAACTGGTTTTAAAACCAGTTTAATAAATTTTCTTCTTCATTGGGTGTTTTCGGTTAATATTTTTTTCAGTTTTCTTGGTTGATAGTTTTTTTTTTAACACCCCTAGTCCACACTGAAGCATATGGCAAAAGGGAATTGTGAGGCTGCACCAAGCAGTGTTGTAGCCCTGCCTTGTTTCATCTGGAAACATTTCATGACTGCATTTTGAGCTGCAACAGGCTCCTCAAGGCCATCTGTTTTATGACAAGCAATGAGCATGCAACTGCTGACAAAGTCTATTTGCTAATACAGAGATGGACATAGGGTTGCTATCGCGAAACTTGATCAATGGCTACTTGAAAAGTCACAAGGAGACGAAGGAATTCAAGATGTTTCAAAAAGCATAGACATGCTAGAAGATGGACATAGGGTTGCATGAATTAACCGACACAGTGAAGCTACTGCGAAACTTGATCAATGGTGACTTGAAAAGGCACAAGGAGATGAAGAAACTCAAGATGTTTCAAAAAGCACAGACATGCTAGAAGATAAGCTTGTTGCGGAAAAATTAGATAGGCACTAACAACAACAACAACAACAACAAGAAGAATAATAATAATAGACAAGCCAGACAAGGCATTGGTTTCCTTGTCTTAGGGGTGATTGAAATTGCGGTTGGATTGTGTTTTTGAAAAATCATGATTTTTTTTTAAAAAACATTTAGCTTCAAATTTAACTTGTTTTGTATTTTTTTTTTATCATTTTAATGTGCTAATATCAAAAATAAAATTTTCAAAATAATAAAAATATTATTTTGATGTATTTTCAAGCAAAGAACATTTTGAAAAGTAACCTCTACCAAACTCTCAATCCGGCACTTAGTTTTCATGTTTTTAAGTGAAATATGTAGTCGGATTCAAATGTTTTCTTGTGCAAAATGCAAAAAAGAAGTTTTAATTCCATTTTCATACAGGATACAGTTCACCAATGACCAACTGTAAAGAACATCATTCTCTAATCTTGAATCCTAGTTAGCACAAAGTAGAAGAATGATCCTTGTTACTGATAGTAACATCTCAAAAAAGAAATCTTAAACCCTAGTTAGCACAAAGTAGAAGAATGATCCTTATTACTCATATTAACATCTCAAAAAAGAAATCTTAAACCTAGTTTGCACAAAGTAGAAGAATGATCCTTATTACTGATAGTAACATCTCAAAAAAGAAGCGGCAACACCATTGATTGTTTTTCTATGATTGATTTGATTTAACAAAACAATCAGTGCAACTCTGAGTGCTAGAGTCCAAATGCAGTTGCTGAACTTCTCATAAAGAAAAATATCAATTCAGTAGTATGAAGATAAAGATGTGCATCTAATAAAAGTAATGCTCACACTCCAGATGATTGACTTTCTTCTAGGTACTGCTGCTTCTATGTGATTTGTTAAGCTTCCAATTGTGTGCGTTATAATTGTTAGAGTAAATAAAACCATTCCTAGTACCTCACCTAACAGCTTAATTTGTGCAAATGTTAGTTATAAGTCTGTTTATAAATAAAGCAATCGTCATCTGGCATGCTTAAAGAGAGACTTCATTCTCTATATCACATTTGCTTTTAATCTTTTCATTAAGAAAATAAATCAATAAATGCATATAACCATACAATCTCTATTCAGGTTAATCACAATAAAACAATGAGAAACAGATTAATCAAACAATGTGTAGTAAACTTGCCTAAAGCATTCCTTTCTAGTTTCTAGCAACTATTAGTCAAAAAAAGCACAAGTAAACTTTCCAAAGCTATTCCTTTCTAGTTTCTAGCAACTACATTCCACAGGGTGTTTCCACAGGGAACATCTTGCTATTGCAATTAGATTCAGCTGGTAGCTCAGGGTCCACTATAAAATATCATTGGAATAAAATGAAGCTTAAAAAGGAACAGCGAGCTCAACTAAATCACAGGTATTCGAGTGAAAAACTAACAAAAAGAGAGTAATAACAAAAAATAAGTTAGAAGGTGTCCCGTAGAATAAGTAGCTGATGTAACAAAAAACAGCATCGTTTCTATTGTATCTTGAAATTTTACATGGATCCCAGTATTCAATTGATAAATCACCAGCAACAAAACTGAATGACTTTATTATCAGACCGTGAGCATGTGTGGCAGTCAATTAGAAAATAAGTCAACAAACAATGAAAGTGGATTCACTGGAGCTCATGCAAGAACTTTAAATCAGTATTGCAAGTACAATATCTTTTATGCTAATAATAAGAGACCAACCATGTTGAGTTTTCTTATGCCAAGAGTGTATAAATGCTGAAACAAAAAAAATAGTTTACAACCATTCCATCGAGAGAAAAACAACCAGCGAGAAATACAAGGGACAGGAATTACCAGCAGCAATGGCAATCAATCCCCCATTCACAGCCACCAATCAAGTAGGAGCAACATCCAACTCGTGCAACTCCTTGTGCCTCAAGTACCGATGAAGGATTGTAAGCCTTGCCGTCTCAAATGCAAAGTATCCCAAAGCCGAAAAGCAAGCACTATGAACCACTCTAGGACCCATTCCCCTACTAAAACCTACCCACCCTTCCTCCTTCAAAATCTGCTTCACTGTCGCCCAAACACCACTATACATTACAGCTGCAGCCTTATCCACAACGTCCTTGTTCATTTGGGTCATCAACCTAGTCTTAACCACATCAAGTGGTGTGGTTATGGACGCTGAAATAGCCCCAGCCAGAGCCCCACAACACACACTTTCAATTGGCAGTAAACTGCTCTTTTTATTCTTACTCAAAACAGCAGCTTTTAAATACTCGAATGAAGAATAACTCAGCACACCAGCAGGCAAATTCCTTAGCAAAGTAGCAGAATACCCTGCATAAAGACCCCAGATACCATCTTTCTCCAAAATTCTCAGCAAAACTTCCCAAGATCTTCCCTTTGCACCAGCTTGCATTTGCTGCGTAATTAATTCTTTAGGCACCATTATTGCTGATGACACAATATTGCCCATTGCACCGGCAGTTGGAGGAATAAGCACAGTTGGGTACTTCTCAAATTTTGACAAAATTGATTTACCAAACTCACAAGTACCAAAATACACAGCCGAAGATGCAGTAGAGCCCACAATAACAGCAGATACACCACTATAAAACCCCAAAATCCCTTTCTCTTGAAAGGTCTTAACCACAGCATCAAGTGTATTTTTATAAATCTGAGATGCACCCTTTGTTTGCAACTTAGTTTTAATCGTATCAAGCGGGTGCAGACACACATAAGTAAATGCACCAGCTATGCCGCCGCCGCCTGCTCCTATAAATGCTCTCTCAAAAACAGAGAGGTTTTGCATTAAAGATTGGACTTTGGGGCTGTTTCTTGAGGCAGATTGGAGCCTTGGGCTTTTTGGTGCGAAATTTTGGGAACTTAAGGAGTTTGAGGCAAATGGGAGGGTGGATTTAATGTGGTTTTTGGTCAGTTTTTCTGGGTTTCCAATCATTACAAGAGAGGAGAATTGAGTGAAGAGGCCAGTGAAGTCAGTTTGGATTACTGGGTTGTGGTGATTTTGAGAGTTTGGAGATGGGAGGCCTAGAGATGCACACAGATTTGCCTCCATTTCTGTAGGGAAAAAAAAAAACCTTCTTCCGCTACCAGCCTCTCATCTTCTTCCCAAGGGTATTTTGAAGCTCACATCTACATGAGATACCACAAACGGTGCCGTTAGAAGAAGGCACCAATACACCAATTACTACCAATAGACGGCCTTTTCCTTGTGCCACTTATTTTAAGCCCAAAGTATTGCAAGTGCGAAAACAAACACAAGATAACAAAAGAGACTACAAGACCGATGGCTGATAATCCCAAAGGAAAGCCCATTTTTATATACATTTTGATCAATTGCGAGCTGCCGGTCTTTTCCCTCCAAATTCTCCCAGGCCAAGAGAAACAAGATCAATCAACCAATGTTACAGATCATAGCATCAAATAAGCAAGAAAGATTCAGTTTTGGGTTCTCAAAACTTCTGTTTCTTACTAGAGCTACTTCTATATATCCAACCATCAGATAATCAGTCCTTTATATCTGTTATTTCAATGCTTTCGTTTTCTTTTCTTCTTTTCTTGGTCTACTTCTTTCTCTTATTCGACTTCAGTTTTCCCTCTCCTTCCGTCTCTTTCTTGCCAGCTAGAAATGTTACTCTCTATGGCGATGCACATCTTAAAAACAATGCCATTAGTCTCACTCAACAACACGCCTGCCCTGCTTCTTCTTCTTCATCATCTTCTAATGGGGTTGGGAAAGCTCTCTACCTGTACCCAATTAGGTTTCTTGATCCTATAAATAACACAACCGCGTCTTTCTTTTGTCGATTCTCATTTTCCATTGTTCGATCCCCACTTTGTTCTTTTGGTGATGGTATGGCATTCTTGATTACCTCTAATGCTGATTCTTTTAGTCTCTCAAAAGGGTACATGGGTCTTTCAGGACCAGCCTTAAACCCTCAAGATTCATTCATTGCTGTGGAATTTGATACAAGTTCTGATCCTTCGCTTGGTGATATAAATAGCAATCACATTGGAATCGATGTTAACTCAATTGTCTCTTTTGCTTCAATTGATGCTGAGTCAGTAGGGATTGATCTACAAAGTGGGAGGCAGATCACGGTTTGGATTGAGTACTCAGATTCATCCAAGTTGATTCAAGTGTGGGCCAGTTACTTACAAGTTAGGCCACAAAGTCCTATTCTTGTGGCTCTGGTTGATCTCTCTGAGCATTTCAAAGAGTACATGCATGTCGGTTTCTCTGCTTCTAACGGTCAGGGTTCAGCAATTCACATTGTTGATCAATGGCGGTTCAAAACTTATGCGACTCTCTCGTCCGTGACACCTAAAGATATAAGTGAAAGAGGGGATTGTTTAATGTGTTATCCAGAGAATCCAATGTACAATGACGGGCCCGGTACTCATAATGGAAGGGGAAAACTACTAGAAATGGCTTTGGGATGGGGAGGTTTGGCTGCATTTACTGTCTCCATAATTGTAGTTCTTCTTGTTGTCATTTTCTCTGCGATAAAGAAAAGAAGGGGTGTTGGCGGAAGAACTAAAGAAGGCCGAATTAATGGAGTATCGAGAAGGTTGTCAATTACTGAGATAAGGTCAGCAACAATGGGGTTTCACCGAAGCAGAATTATTGGTCAAGGCGCTTCTGCTACAGTTTTTAAAGGGTATCTGTCCTCTTGTGGATCAGTGGCGGTTAAGAGGTTTGATCATGCAGCGATTGAATGTGCTCACAATCCTTTCATCACTGAGTTTGCAACAATGGTGGGTTGCTTAAGACATGAAAACTTGGTCCAGCTTCAAGGATGGTGCTGTGAGGGAACGGTATTGGCTCTAGTCTATGAATACTTGCCCAATGGTAGCCTTGACAAAGTCCTTCACAAGAACTCCAGCTCTGCAGTTTTTCTCTTGTGGAAGCAAAGATTAAACATAGTCCTTGGAGTTGCTTCTGCTCTTTCATATCTACATGAAGAATGTGAGAGACAGATAATTCATAGAGATGTGAAAGCTTGCAATATATTGCTTGATGCAGAATTCAATGCCAAGCTTGGCGATTTCGGTTTAGCAGAAGTCTATGAGCATAGTTCTGTGATGAGAGCAGCTACTATACCAGCTGGGACAATGGGATATCTCGCTCCTGAGTATGTTTATTATGGTGTTCCATCGGTGAAATCTGATGTTTACAGCTTTGGAGTGGTGATTCTAGAAGTAGCCACGGGAAAAAGACCTGTAGATGGTGTTGATGCGGTGTTGGTTGATCGGGTATGGAGCTTTTGGGAGAAGGGGAAACTGATAGAGGCTGCTGATTCAAAGGTGGTAGGGATGTTTAATACACTGGAAGTTGAGAGGATGCTCATGGTGGGGCTTTCTTGTGTGCACCCAAATCATGAGAAGAGGCCAACAGTTAAGGAGGCAGCTATGATTCTTAGAGGCGAAGCACCACTTCCTGTTTTGCCACAGAGGAAGCCAGCAGTGGGGTTTCAGACTGTTTTGCCAGAGGATTCTGATGGAACACTGAATTTAGCTGGAGATAACAGTCCATGCACTGATGATCTAACATGGATGACACCTAGGACCGATTTTGGCTAGAACAAGCTCAGAAAACACACCATGCATTTAAATGTATGCGTATGAAAAATCATCTGCAGTTTGAGTTTAAATTCTTTTGATAACTTTCCTGTTTCTGAAAAATTGATATGATCTTTTAGATCTCTCTGTGTCATCATGCATGCCAAGATGTTCAAAAAATTGCATGCCTCATGAAGTGTATAAATGAGAAACAAACAATTATTTTTTCGGACTTCTGTATTTAGATAAATATGGATGACTTGTCTATTCCTGAAAGGTGAAGGATAATTGAGTGCGTAGTTTTTTTTGTATATCATGACCAGAGCATGACGTGATGATATATAACTTGTGATCTGCATAGTAGATTTAGAGTTCGAGTCAGAATGTACATCCCTTGTAAGAATATAGTACAACAAAAATTTTACTCGTTTATCTAGGCCTATAAAATATGTTTTCTAGGATGAAGTTTTCTAATATCCAAAAAAAAAAGTTATTCAAAACCATGATAATCAATTCTCATGTTGTTTTTTCAAGGCATTATTATGCCTAGAATGATGATGTTGCCTTTGCTGGACAAGATAAATCTGCATTTCAATGCCATGAAACACTAAATAATACCTATCCCAAGTGCTAGGAATTGGGGTGTACATTTATTTTATCAGTCTGTATATTGCATACGTCTTTAGCTGGCCGTGACTTGCGTGGTTGTAACCTCGTCAAGTAGTTGAACAGCGAAGTCATTCAAGAACATAACAAAAAAAAAAAAAAACATGTGCTCGTAAAAAGAGAAGAAAAATCAAGCAAACCTGGATGGACATTCTAAATCTAGTCCAATCTCTAAAATCTAAAACTTGTAAAAACCTGAGTTCAATTAAAAAACTTACCTGTCAACAATTTTATTTTTTGGAGGATGAAATTGAGCAAAAAATCTAATAAAAAGATTGCATAAGAAAAAAAAGAATTGGGATAAAACTCTACAGAAAAAACCTCAATGAGGATGAAATTTGAAAAACATAATTAAAAATAATCTCAAACAAAATAAACTGCAATTAAAGAAAATATGATCAAATTGTGAAGATTAAAAAATCATAGGATGTGAAATTGATAATCATTTACAATATGATAGATTATTTATAGATTAAAAAACTATAAGGGGTGAAATAATTTTTTTTATAAAGGGATAATATAATAGAATCAAACGAAAAACAATAACAAAAAAACAAAAGGATAAAAAAAATCATTCCAGAAAAAAGAGAAAAAAACTCAAGATTCAATCAGCAAGCCTAGTTCTCAACCATTTTAGTTTTGAAGGATGAAATCAATGAGAAAACTATAAATAAAAAAAAACTGCAAAAACAAATAAGAAGAAATACAAAAAAAAAGAAGAAGATATTTAATGAAATAATTTAAAAATGATCTTAAATAAAATAAATACAAATTAAATGAATGAAGACTAAATTTTATATAATAAAGAATTTATAGGGAATGAAATTGAAAAATATTTGTAAAAACTAAATGAACCCGGATAAACATCTTAAACCTAGTCAAATCTTAAGAGCTCGCAAAAATTCGATCCGATTCCAATCAATAAGTGTATGAATAAATTTTAAAATATTAGTTTTTAAAACTTGTCAAATAAAAATAAAAATAAAAATAGAATTAAAATTATAAGAGTTAAATTTGATAGAAAAAAAATAAAGGAGGGTTAAATAATTAAGCAAAGTTAATTAAAAAAATCATCCCAGATGAAAACTTGTCAAGATAATAATAATAATAATAATAATAATAATAATAATAATAATAATAATAATAATAATAATTATTATTATTATTATTATTATAAAGATAATATGTATTAAATTTGATAGGAAAAAAGAGAGGAAAATGAGGTTGACATCACACAAAAAATCAATTTTTTTTTTAAAATGAATTCAAAAATTAAAAATTAATAGAGAATAGGGAAAAACATTGAAAGATAAAAACAAAATTTAAAATGGGTGAAATTGAAAAGACATACCGATTGTATAGAGATTATTTAAGATAAAAAAGAGAATGAACCAAATTTGATGAACTAACAAAGTAAATGGTTTCCCTTGAATTTTTAAGAGTTTTAGATGGGAAGAGAGAGAGAGAAGAAATAACAATTAAAACAAAAGAGAAAAAGAAAGGTGAAAATCAATTTTAAAAAATAACTAAAAAAGGAGGAATTAAAATAATAAGGACAAAATTTTAAAAATTAATTTTTTTAAAGAAGGGTGAGATTGAAAAGGTATACTAATTTTTATTTTCTTAAGAGGTTGATGTTTTATCTAAGAGTTTAATGAATAATTTAATTGTGTATTTAAAATTAAAATTACCAATATAATCCTACATATTCAGAAAAAAAAAGCATTTATATCATAATAAAAATATCACCTTACCTCCAATCTAAGTTAAAAGATTTAATAGCCATGGAGTAAATAGCAATTACAGTATTATAATAAATAATAAAATTTGTATAGGGAAAATGTAACTTTACGAGCATATTTAGTGTTTTTTTAATTAGTAAAATTGGTTGCATGATAGTGCCAAACTTTAAATAATTATACATTTTAGTTATGGAATTTTGAAATATTTTTAATTATATTCCTTAGGTTAAAAGTCATGGATGTCTTTCTTTTGTTATTTTCTTTTCTTTTTAAGTTTCCCTTATTTTTTCTATTGTCCTTAATAAATATAAAATCCTAATTCTGTCCGTGATATCAAAAACTTCATACGTCTGCAATCCCTCCACTTTTGGCCTTCCACGGGACCACCATTTCAGTGTGAACGCCTGCCGTACAACATTGTAAATAAACACAAATATTGAAGAAAAACGGCGCTACAAAGTGCAAAACGTATACAGCGTAGTCGAGAGAGAGGTGGGAATTTTCTCCTCCTTGGAAATTGAAACCCTGGATGAATTCATCCTGCTTGTTGCGTTCTGCTTTCACTGCAGAAAATTCGGTGGATTTATGATACTCCTTTGATTTAGAACTCAACATCACCATGGTTAGTTAATCTTTTCCCTTTTAATTATTGGGTTATTGCTAGTTAATGTGGAATCTTGAATGATGTGATGTCAGGGTTTTCTTTGCAATTGTGAAGAAGTTTTAAACTGACCCTAATTTTCTCTTCTTTTGATAGCATTAGATAGATTGCATTCATTTTTTTTTTTTTTTAACGTGGTCATCACTGCCAAAGAGACCACCGTAGAAATTGTGTCTGGATTGCTTTTCTGGCCTTTTTCTTATGACATTAGTGAATTGAAGTTATGCTTCTGTGTTTGCTTCCTGCAAAACCGTTTTGTGTGTATTATAATATGTTTTTGATGAATTTCTGTGCTTCTTCCTTGCATTTACACATTGCAATAAAAAATATATTTTATTTTTTCGTTGAGGAATTGGGAACTTCAATGAAAATCTAAAACTTTGGAACACAGTGAATTACTGTAATTGCTACTAGCTCTTCTTGTTTCTATGATTTCTGTGAAATATCCCTTCTGTTGTAGGAAAAAAATGAGTTTACTTTGTTTTGCTAATTATGTTTCTATTAACCTTAAAAAAGAAAAAAAAAAGATTTACTGCATCACTATCCTTTTCAATTCACTGATGCTTCTTGACTTTTGATATAGCAGGGCAGCAGGCTGCCAAAAGCAAGCAAAACAATCTGTAGGTTCACATGCTGAAACTGCACATGGACGATGATTTTTGTTTTTTAAGAAAAATTCTACGAAACCTGTTGTCCAAAATATATGTGGCAGCCCAATTCCGAGAAGGGTTGATAGTATGTCTTGCCTCATATGTGGCAATCAAACAATTAAATGCTGAATAGGAGGATGATTTGCATGCACATCACGTGTTGCTTCCTAGCTGTTCTTCTGTTTCATCATAATCAAATTTCAAACTTGCGTGAATCTCTCTTTTTAACTGCTTAGCAGTAACTAATCCCTAGGAGAGAAGATACTGGTAGTCTTGCTTTCTGCAGTTATGAAACGAGGAATGGGTTTTTGATTCCCATGCACATCAAATGACTTGCTTGATGTAGTTTCTAACATGCTTTTGATTAAATTCTTTGTCTTTCTGATGTTTAGTAGAACTATTGTTAGTTTTGCAGACCTTGTGCCCTTAAACTTTTTTATGGTATAAATATTCCATATCCAGAGACGGAAACACATATGCATTAACACCATGCATTTGGTGTTGCAGGTAACTATTTGTCAGAAGTGCGGTGATAGAGGATTTGAGGTGGCTTGGATTTATTGTGATGAGTGTCAGGCTCATGCTGTGCATCAGTGAGTATAGCTGTTGTCCATTTGATTGCAATCTGTTATGCTACTAATGGTAGCTACTATGGTTTCACATCAACATGAAGTAAATGCATAATTTTTTGGGATATTGCCAATATATACAATAACATGCCAGCTCAGGTGGCACTTTAGTGGCGGATTACCATCTCCTCTTGGAGTATAATTCTATGCATATGCTGGATGGACTTGCTTTAAATGCTATATCAAACTTTAAGTTTGTAATTTTTGTAATGGGATAAAACATTGTTTTCTGGTTGTTGAATTTCGCTGCTTTGGTTTACTAGATTGATTTGGCTAGTCAGTAGTTTACCTTTCATTGATGAAAAGAGTAAGTTTCAGATTCTGATGTTTGTTCTTTCCTTCTTTTTTTTCAGTTATTGCTTAGATGTATTGCCAGAAACTTTTGATGAATATGTGGTCTGGCTATGTTATCACTGTGAATCAAAGGCTGTAAAATTATCCTCTATTGACAGACCTAGCTCTCCTATAGGCACCGAAAGTGACTCTGAAAGTTTAAAAATTATCCAACTGAAGAAGAAAAATCCTGTAAAAAGACCGGAAGAGAAGTCTAAGGAAATGGTCTTCGATTGCTCATTGACCAACTCTGACTTACTGAGACCTCAAATCAGCTCTGACTTCCAACTTGTTGAGGTGGACTGCTGTGAGGATGATGGAAAAGATCAGAAACTTGGAAGTCGAAGCGGATTGCATGAGGACAGTGCTCCTGAAGTTGCTGAACATCTGGAAAGTAAAAATCCTATATCTGCTCTACCTGAACCTCAACTTGTTGATGTTGATTGCTCTCAGAATGATGAGAAAGATCAGAAGCTTGGAGGAAAAAAATGTTTGAAGGTGTCCAAATTCCAAAAGACAGAATCTCATAGAAACAAAAACTCTCAATTGATTGTATGTGATGTTCAGCCCCTTCAGATACATTGCTTTGAAGATGGGGGGAAAAGTCAGAAGGCTGGGATACAGAATGACTTGATTGAAGGCAACCTTGTTGAAGAAGAATTGTATAAAACTAAAAACGGCCACTTCGATGCTCCATATTTTGCTGAGCAGAGCTGTTCTATTCATGTGCTACCAATAAGAGATCCTATTTGGAGGTCAGTTTTTAATTAATCTATTCCATATTCTCTCAGATGTTTTTGATGAATTGTTATGTGATAGAAAATAACTAAAAAAGTTCAAATTGATTGTTTGGTTAACAGGGGAAGCATGAGCATTTTCCAAAATAATTATGGTGCTCCTGGTGGAATTGTTGCTCATTTGTCTAGCATTGCATGCTCCAGAGCGAGTGAGGAGGCAAAAGGATTACCTGGATTGCTTTCACCAGAATTGCTTCCGAGATCTGGGGTATGGCCAAAAAGTTTCCAGAAATTGGGCCCAGCAGCTGATCATATAGGTCTCTATTTGTTCCCGGACAGTGAAAGGTGTTGGTTTAAACAATTTTGTACTAGATTTTTTTCTTTTCTTGTTTTGGCTACTTTTAAGGATTTATTTTCTTGACTTCCAGGAATGAAATTGTTTTTGATAGCCTAGTAAACGACATGATCAGCCAGGACCTCGCCATGAGAGTTGTGATTGAAAATGCAGAGCTCTTAATCTACACTTCTAGGATACTGCCCATGGATTGTTGGAGTGAGCCTCTCAAATCTTTTTTTTGTGGGAAAGTTCTATATATATATTTTTTTCCCTGACCACCAGTTTAATCATTCTTTTTTCCAAAGCAGGATTCCAGTCAAAATATTATCTGTGGGGAGTGTTCAGGCCAAAGAAGCCTTTGGTTTTGGCAAGTGAAACCTGGGAAATACGGAGTCCTGTTAGTCCTCTAAGCAATGGTAGTTATGGTTCTGGGTTGAGGTGTCCATCGCAGGATTCTTAGATTCACACTCCCAAACAGGCCCTAATCAGAATTTGTACATTGATTCCTTCCCGGTTCCTTTCTTATCGACCCAAAAAAATAGATTTTTAGATTAACTGCAGAAGGATGTAGGAAAAATGGGCGGGACACATGAAACATGAATATAACCCCTGATCAATGGAAATCTATGGCACTGCCTCAAATATTTTTGATTTTTTAGAACCGTGATGGCATTGTGACAGGTTTTTGTTGATGGAAAGGAGGATTAATCTCTCACGTTTCAAATTTTATATATATTATTACTAGTAATGATAGCATTTAAGATAGAGTTCTCATTGTAGTTGTCGATTGAATGAATTCCTCATGAGATTTATGTATCTATATCTATATATATATATATATATATATATATATATATATATATTATCATAATCATGTCATTGTTAATGTACGATAATCTAATCGTATATTGTTGTTCTTTTTGTTTTTTTATACGGTAGTAGTGATAATAATTTTGGATCAGTGTCGGCAATTCAATAAAACATTCTTTGTGAAGCATTTGTCGTAACTTTTATAGTGGCAAATGGAAGGTGTTCATCTTGTCATTTATTATTATTTTTATATATATAAATATAATAATAAATCGAAACTTGATTACGTCTCGTGTACTCCTGTATGAAAGGAAAAATCGAAGCTAATGAGTTAATAATTTTAAAAAAGAGCTACGGCTTGTCATTATAAATGGATTTTTCCTCGTAAACCTGGGAAACAGTCAAGTCAATTTGGAGCGTGTGCTTAAGGTAATGTTTGTTTTTGCAGTTTAATTATGTTTTTAGATATTTTTTATATTTTTTTTGTTTTAAATTAATTTTTAAATTGTTTTGATGGGTTGATGTTAAAAATAAAATTTTAAAAATTAAAAAAAATATTATTTTAAAAATTGACAGTTTCTCTATTACTCTGTAACAGTGCTTGGTGTACTTGAATGATTCAATTTTTGTCAGGCTGACGAATGGTCTGCACAACTAAGGATTTAATACCGGGCCAGCCTGTTAATTTAATGCCAACTACCTCTTGGTTTCAATAATTACAACTTTCCCAGATTAATTTGTATAATAATGCTAAGATAAACTTTCGTGGACTGGTTTTTCTTCCCTGACAACTGTTCTTGTTTAACTACTCCCACGTAAGTAAGCTTTAACCAAGTGGTGGAGTGTGAGATT
Source organism: Salix caprea (assembly GCA_964035475.1). Classification (NCBI taxonomy): domain Eukaryota; kingdom Viridiplantae; phylum Streptophyta; class Magnoliopsida; order Malpighiales; family Salicaceae; genus Salix; species Salix caprea. The sequence goes on from OZ037750.1 coordinate 4,367,617, forward strand.
GAATCTTTTGACTTTTTGACCCCAAAAGATGAGAGATAAAACTCCAGGCTTACAGCACTACTCCCTGTACCTCCATCCACCAACTCTCGAGCCTTTTATCTTGTCAACTCGGAGGTGTTTGTTCACATTTTGCTGCTTGTTTTGGCACTTTTAGAGCATCTCCAGCGGTAGAGGCATTTGAAGAGCTATAAATTAAAAATGAATTCTTTAGTTTGTTTTAACAACTTTGAGCACTCAAGCGGAGAAGGCAAAAGCGAAGATAAAAATACCTTCCTCTCTCTGAGCTGCTATTTGTAGCAGCTCAGGAGAGAAAGCTAAAATTGTGGCATCACCTGGAGCCACCTTCTTTATATATTATAACTAGCTAATTGCCCGCGTGTTGTCGCGGGTATTTTTTTTGTATATAATTTAACATAATTAAATCTACAACAATAAATTTATATGATATAAGTAAATAAAAATTATAGATTAGGAGATAAAATATTTAAAATTTTGAGTTGAGTTTGTCACGTAAGCATAGATTATATCTTTTAGAATATAGATATTGCGTCATAAACGATTACAAAAGAGCGCGCACTAACATTAGAAAAAAGAGCAAAATATTTGAATAAGAAAAAAAATTTACTGAAATCATTATTGTGCAGATAATAAAATTATAAAAATCAATTAATAGAAAGAGAAAATAAAAAAAAAAAGGAAAAGGAAGCAATATTAATTTAAAATATTATAACAATAGCAACATCGGAGTCTTAACATCTAAAATTATTATTGCCGCTAGAATAAAAACAACAAAAATTATTAAATTATACTGAGGGAAAAAAATAAAAAGCATGAACAAAACAGCAAGCAAGAAAAACCAGTTAAAAATTATTATTATTATTATTATTATTATTATTATTATTATGAAAGAATAAATAATCACTATTATTATAATAATAGAATACATAATCACTATTATTATAATATTAATAATAATCACTATTATTATTATTATTATAATTATAATTATTATGTTAATAATGAAAGAAACAAAAATAAATGAAAGACTAAAAATATCCCAGAAACTTTAACAAAAGATAAAAAAAAAAAAAAAAAAATTATCATTGCTATTACTGGCGAAATTTTTTTTTATCAAATTATCGGGAGGGAAAAAAAATAACAAAAGAGTAAGAATGAAAAATAATTAAATCATGATCATTATTATTATTATTGTTGTTGTGTTAAATACACTTATATATACATGCACAAAAGTAGGGATTAAAAAAATAAAAGTGTAAGGGCTGAAATGAAAATCAAATCTAAAGGGATTAAATTAAAAAATTAAAAGTCAAAGGGCTGAAATGCAAATTACATTTATTGTCAATTGAAATCAGAGGACAAAATTGCAAAAATCGGAACTTGTGTACCGAATTCATTGAGTTATATACAGTCAACCCGGAAATTGAAAGTAGAAGGACCGAAGTGAAACTTTCACATTCAATCAATTAAAATCGGAGGACCCAATCGAACAAAAACAAAACTTATATAAAAGAAATGAGGACTAAAAACGAAATTAAAAGTAGAGGGATCAAAGTGAAAAGTAACGCAATATAGGGGACTCTCCTGCACATTGACGTGCAGGAGAGAGAGAAACGTGGCCGGCGGCTTTAACCGGCCTCCGCCGCGTCCACGGACATTTGGTGGTTACACGCACCACCGCGGGAGGAAGACCACGCGGCGACGCTTCGATATAGCCTCCGGTATACAATTTCCGGCCACCGTAGGAGGCCGCACGCACCATCTAAACAGGGCGTGAGGAGAAAAACCGTCTGGCGCGTGCGTCTCACGCCCTGACAGACACCGATTAAAAAATTCGAAAAATAGGGTCAATTACCGTTCTAACCCTGCACCCAATTCAGTGTTTTTTGTCTTATTAGAGGCTATAACCATATTTAGCCATTTCAGAAAATATTAAAAAAAAAAAGTTGCGGCGGACCGGACCGGACCGGACCGGGCCAGTCCGGCCGCGCGCAATTACGCCAGTGCCCCTCACCTGGATGCCTTTTTTTGTCTTATTACCGGGGGTTAAAGCGTGAATACACTGTTCATAGCTGATTATTTTTTTAAAAAAAAGGAAAAACCGAAATTAGGCCCGTTTTACACCCACCTTTTGCCGCGCGGCCGAGAGCCATTTTCGCCTCCACACTGCTCGAATCCACAGTGATCTGTGAGAGGGTCCACAGTAAAAACACCACGCCGATTATGCGTTTTGTAATATATATATATATATATATATATATATATATATATATATATATATATATATATATATTAGAAAATAATGTAATTATATAAAAATATTTGTTTTTATTTTTACTTAAAAATACTTTAACAAGAGAGTAAAAAAATTATATATAAAATTAATAATTATATTGTTGGAGGGTTTTTTAAAAGCAATTATTTAATTATATAACTTACTCTTATTAATTGTATAATTAATTGCATAATTAAACTACATATAAAATAATTACACTATATTTAAAATAATATAAAAATAAATGGCTCTCTAAAATGACTTTTACCACTGGAGCACACATCAACAAAAATACCATTTTTATACTATTCAAGTGCCATTTTGGAGATTTGCCTCTCCAAAATGGCACTCCCCGCTGGAGATGCTCTAAGGTATTGTATCGCAGGTAACCAAGACAGTGATAACAAAGTATCTGATAGATTTTGATTTCAAGTTAGTTTATATTTATTTTATAAAAATTTATGATGGTTTTACTTATTTAACTTTCCGGGTCTGTAAAAAGTATCTAAAAAAGATGGGTTTTCCTGAAATTCAAAAAAAAAGGTTTAGTGTCATGGTCCCCTTCTGAAGCACACTGAATCCAGGTGCTATTAACATTTACCTGTCTGGTCAATTTCAAGTTAATGCCTTAAATGTTAATGTGATATATTGATTTGGGTTACAGTACATTATTTGGTTAAGGTAGTGTTTGATAGTTGTTTTACTATTAGCCTCAAGGTCACATATGAAAATCAAGGTGAACGGCGAGAAGTTTATATTTTTTTTAAACCTACATATTTATATATATATGTATTTTTTAAATCGCAACCTTATGGGCTACTACAATGCCCAACATACTCTTCGTCGTGGGAATACGCCATCGCTTAGTCTCATTGTCATGGGAGTGTTCATTCATTTAACTGTCATGCCAATTACTTAAACAAAAAAATAAAAAATGGCAAAGATTCAAGGCGCAGGGTTTCCTTTACTAGGAGAGTTTAGGTTCAACATAATATTTGTCAAAAGAATAAAGTTGGATTTGGTAGAGGAGCTTGACTTGACTTTGATTCATGTAATAAAAGACTTTGAATCAACCCTATTTCAAGCTGCTTCAATGTAACACCTCAAGCGACCTCGTTTTCCTTGATTTTTTTTAATGAAAATTGCTGCTGCTCTCTTCCTGTTAACCCCGTGTTCTTGTCATGAAAAAAGTGAAAAAAATAAAAGGGATAGATATAAGTAAACTGATTATATATATATATATATATATATATATATATATATATATATATATATATATATATAAAATAAAGTCGTCTTTTTTCTTTTCTCTTTTTTGAACATCATAAATAGAGTAATTTGATGATAGCTAATGAGGATCCATTTCAGATATAGAGGTCACGACACCCTCTTGATTTATACTAGTTTGATGGCCCGCACTTCGTTGCGGGCGGATCAAACAATTTTTACAATTATTTAGATAAAAATATAATATTTCTATATGTAAAGTTTGATATAATAAAACAGATCAAAATACCCTGTTATAATAACAGTAACATCGAAGTGTTAACTTCTAAAACAAATTAAGGACAGAACCGTGCGCACATTGCCATAATCCACAGTGATTTTAAAGAAAAAACACAGTGTTTTGCACAGTAAATATGGCACGGGAATTAGTTGGTTTGTAATATCATGACACCCATAAATAATGCCTATTTAATTTGAAGGGTCCCAATGCTGCAATGGATTTGTATGGTTCAGTGATTTTATTACATTGTTATTTTATCTGACATGCCAGTTCCAACTTCATGGATTCCAAGGTCGCTTACAAGAACAATATCTGTCCATACATGAATATATATATTTTCTGTACCGAGTCACTGACAAGCTTCTTATATATAAAATATTGCCTAGATTTCCCACAAAATGCGTCAAACCGAAGTGAACTCATCAAACTGTGGCATTGAAATATTCAAATTAGCAGCATGATTGGAAAGAGCATAATATAGATTAAAGAACGCATAAAATGTTAATTATTGTTTTAAATTATATGCCAGAGAGTACATGACAAAAAATGGTATAAAAAACGGGATGAATCTGCTGATCAACAAGATAGCTGGGCTAAGGTGCCTTAATCAAACGTCCCACCAAATTAAAAATGTGAATAGATAAAGCCATTAAGGCCTCTCCAACTTAATTGCTAACCCCCCAACAAGAAAGATCAGAATTCCACTGTAACCCCATTTTTCTATCATCAAAAGCAAAATGAATTAACCTTAAAAAAAATACCAAAACCTTTCCCATTTTTCTATCTCTCCCTACCTTGATACAATCAAAAGTCAAAGAAGTAATTTTGAGTATTGAAATTATTGAAAAGGTCTATAGATTGGGAGCTTGGATAATTTATGCGTGGTGAAACGAAGGTTGAAGGACTCGCCATGAAACTACCCTCAATAAAATTCCTGTTTCCATAAAGAGCAGGACTCAAATCATGGAAGAAGCTAACCGAGTTTGGATCAGCTGATACTGGAGAGAAGAAGTTTGGTGGTATTGGAGGAAGTGACGCGGGACCAGGAGACAGAATCCCAGGACTCAAATTTTGTCTCTCCATTACACGATCTATCTCCATGATCCCCTCAACAAAACCCACATCTCCGCCCAGCTGCTGCTTTTGCTGATCCTTTGGTGACTTGGCCTTCTCTATTGTAGCATACCTTGCCGCCGGCGATAGTGCACCACAATCATTAAAGGGGTTGGAGGAAGTCGATGAGCATGTGGAAGTTGATGAGGAACCTGTTAGACGTTGTACTAGGGTCATGAATTCATTAGGGTTTGTATGAATCACCTTTGGTGACACTGTGTAGATTATCACCGGAGGGCGTGGCTGTGTTTGCTGTTGAATCTGTGGTTGCTGGTGTGATGGTTGTGGGGCTAGTGGGGGTTTCTTGCTCTTTTGTGAATTTTTGCGGATTTTCAAAACTGGTGGTCTAGGACCTCGCAATTCTTTTCTCGGTGATCTACCGCTAGGGAAGTCTGATGAATCCATGCTGAATCTTGAATGGTACTGGACAAGAAGGGGAAGAAAATAGACGGGGATGAAGAGGGGAGGACGATAAAAGCATTATCGTCGTGTTCTGAATTACTAGAGGAAATGTAGGGGGGGGACAATTGAAATATTTATAGCAAGCAAAGTCAATGGAAATGAAGGGATACCATTGGAAAGTGACAAAAGTAAAGATTGGCTACTTGGGAGTCTTTTTTCAAGTAAGAGATGGCTGGTTTCGTGGTGTTATAAATGTTTGAACATGTCAAGTTTTTCTTGAGAGGGATGTCATACGTGGAAGCGGTCCTTTGCCACGAGAGACCAATTAGCCCTGATGACGTAGCATGTTCATGTTCATGTAAGCAAATCCAGGAGTTCGAAATGGCTGTGGCCGTTGTGGGGATCAAAATCTCCGAAGTTCGAACAACAACAGGTTCCTTACAAGTTCCTTCTTAACCTCCAAACGATAAAAAAAAAACCAGTGGCAGATGTGAGCTTCGAAACAACTGGGGCTGGCAGGCTGTACAGAAGTGTGAATCAGAGTGCAAGTTTTTTCTGTGTTGATGTCAATTAATGTAGTGGAAGCCCGTTTCACTTGACCCCTTAATTAACTCTATCCACATATTATTCATAGATAAATTTCTGAACATTGCTACAACTGTTTTAAAATCAATTCTCATAGCAAAATGATATATCATTGTGGGTGTGAAAGAAAATATATATTGCGGTGCCTACTTTTATTTGATTTGTATTTTATTTGTGTGGTTATTGCGGTGCCTAATTTTCAAGGAAAGAGAGTCGGATGATTTCTTTTGTTTTCCCCAGATAGCAGCTGTTTTAAAATTTAGCTACAAGAAAGAAAGAAGGACAACAAATTATTTTTTATTTTTATTTTTTATGAATGAATATTTTTCATTGATAAAAAAATAAACCAAAAGAGAAGTATTCTGTTTATAAAGAAGGATTGCATCAATATGTAATGCTAACCAAATCAAACATAAGAAAAAGCTTCACAATTCAGGAAATTGAACAAGGATAGAATTATCCATAGACTGATTGAGTTTATTTTTAAAATAGTTTTCGTTGAGAAATATAACAAAATAATATTTAAAAAAAAAAAAATATTTTTGACATCAACACATAAAATGATTTAAAAACACCCATTTTTTTTAATTTCAATTAAAAAAATCATTTTTTCTTGAAAACACTTTTAAAACACAGTGTCAAATACCCTTGTAATCTCAATTGAACAGCCACAAATAATACAACCATTTTTTAGATGTTTTAAGGCAGAGTAGTCACAGATAATCTCAGTTGTAGACATTTCTTATTGTCTGAGCCCTTCTAGATAGGCTGTTCTTCTTCCTCGTTCGATCCCTTTGAATTTTCTACATGGTCCATGCATGTCGCTTAATTTTCAGGATGTCCCTAATTCTTCTAGTGTCGTAGTTTAATACACGCGAGCGTGCACAAAAACACAAATCGATTGCATGAAAAATAGCAGTAGAAAATTAGCAATAAAAAAAGAGAAAAGAAGAAGAAGAAGCTGGTTTCATATCTAGGAAGACAGGACAATTAGATAAGAAATCTAGCCGAACATGATCAGAGTAGGTCAAGCTTGACCCGGCCAGTAAATCTCCAGACTTTCTGTGCTGAAACAGAGGTCAAAACTGGCAGCATAACCTCTCAAGCTTGACCGGGCCAGTACCAAGTTTTGAGGTATATAGAAATTTAAGGAAATAGGGACAGAGATTAGTATGCCGCTCGAATTGGAGGGTTTCAAATGGTTAGTTGACTTTAATGAGTGCCAGTCAAGCGTTAAAGAAAGGTCAGTGGGTCTTCGAGAGCACAAGGTCTTGTATTAGGTGGTCATTACTTAATGATTATTTCCATCTCGAAGATTGGTTGACATTTTCTTCTAAGAAATGTCGCCAAGAACCATCTTAATTTAGATGGTGCGTCGTTATCAACTCATAATTTTCGTCCATAAGATCGAAAGAAAGTTAAAAAAACCTTTATAGTGAATATACTTGATTAAATAGATCAAAATATTTAATTTTATTTATAAGAAGCCATCATTTGTTTTTTAAATATCTATATGCCGATCTTTTTTATATATAAGAAGGGCAATAATTTAAATTTCATTGAAAGTTTCTGTATATCGTAATACCTGGTCCTTACAATACAGGTAAGAATAATTGATTAATGAGTTGAAATAGTTTATAGTAATCATTTGATGTTTCAAGAAAATATAATTCTCAAATGAAGATAGCTTTGATGCGGTCTACAAATATTTTTTTCAATATATGAGATGATTTCAAGATGGAACACACATGAAAAAAATCAATTTATCCATATTGTATAAAACCAATAAGGATTTAACCTTAATGAATCGCTGTAAAACTTTTTTTATTGCTGCTATAGGTTCTTACCAAGTCGTTATTGATACAAAAAAAAAAAAGAATTTTCTAATAGGTAAAATTGAAAAGGATGTTGCACCATTAGTACTATCGAGTAAATAATTGTATGATATAGGATCAATATAAGGATGTTATATTTGGTTTTCAATCTGGTAAATATAATTTCTTTGGTTTTAGTATGACCCATAATTAGATAAAACAAAGTATTTTTGTGAGAACTTCATATCAGAAGACTAATGTTCTTTACCATAATTTAGATGCCGTGCATTTCAAGAAAAATATATTTAAAAATATTTTTAACATGGTTATGGATGTCATACATAGGATAACATAAAAAATAGAATGACGATAGCGTGATTTCTTGATGGATATACTTTAAACATATTTTATATTTAATAAAAATAAATACTTAAATTTTTTGATATCAAAAAGATAAAAAATTCAAAACACTCGAATAAAAAGATAATAAAGTATTGGTTATTGCATGTTTTCAATCACTTTTTAATATTAGTATATACTTTTTGTCGTATGTTTTGGATAGTGTCACAAGTTAATGGACAAGTTCGCATAGCACATGCTCAAATATAAATAAAAAAGTTTCAATATCTGCATTTTTATGGATTAATGAGTTAGAGGTTTTAATATTTTTACTAAATAATATAAAAGCAATATGATTAATAATTCATTAATTAATATAGTTTTTTATAATTATCATTAAATACGGTAAGATTCATGAGATTTACATTTCATGATATAAAAATCTTTTTCTAAACAAATGTCATATCACTTAATAAAAAATAGAAATAAATCTAAATACCCTTAACACCTATATAAAAAAGAACCTCTAGCACTGTCATCATGTTTTTACAATAATTAGATTCAATTTAGAGGTTCTTTAATTAATATTCCATTGGTATCGATTCTATTTTTGTGCCTCATCTTCGTACTACACCGGGCGGCAAGAACTCCTTTTTCCATGAGCTTTGGCTACTTCCTTTAGGTCATTAGTGCCTCGTCAACTGGATGGAATATTCATTTTTAGGGCTTGAAGTGGAAGAAGCCCCGGCTGACTAATTAAGCCAATGAAGATGGAGGTAAAGCTAAAAGTTGAAGCAATGTCATGCGGACATGGTCATAATTTGTGTCAAATCCTATATATAAGAGGTACCTATTGTCCTTCCTAGCCTATGACTAGATCAAAAATGTCATCCTAAGGAAGGAGATATTTGCTCTTACTTATGTAATAATGAGGTTGGATTTAGGTTTTTGTTTTTAGTGTTTTGGGTTCTGAAAATATTAAATTGATATTTATTTTTAATATATTTTGTAATATTTTTATATGTTGATATAAAAAATAAAACAAATAATTATTTTAATATATGTTCAAATTATACAATATACTAAAACATCAAGAAATCACTGGGGAGTCATAAGGTGACCGGAGATGGTCTGTCGGCGTCTCTCTCGAAGCGCCTCCGCGTGGTCTTCCTCCCGCGGCGGCGCGTTTCACCAACAAATATGCTTGGACACGGCGGTGGCCGGTTAAAGCCGCTGACCACGTTTCTCTCTCTTCTACATGTAAAAGTGCTGGAGAGGCCCCCGTGTTTTTGCCCTTTTCACTTCGGTCCCTCAACTTTCAATTTTGTGTATGGTCCTGATTTCTGTTACATAAGTTTTGATTTAGTTCGATTGGGTCCTCCTGATTGCAATTAATTAAATGTGAAAGTTTCAATTTTGTGTATGGTCCTGATTTCTATTATACAAGTTTTGATTTAGTTCGATTGGGTCCTCCTGATTGCAATTAATTAAATGTGAAAGTTTCACTTCGGTCCTGCTACTTTTGATTTCCGGATTGGCTGTAAATAGCTCAATAAATTCGGTACACAAGTTTCGATTTTTTCAATTTTGTCATTTGATTCAAATTGATAATATATTTGATTTTCATTTCGGCCCTTATACTTTTAATTTTTTCTTTTGATCCCTGTACATTTGATTTTCATGTCGACCCTTATACTTTTAATTTTTGATTTTTATCCCTTTATGTTTTTATATTCCTGGAATAATCTCTACTTTTGTCCATGTATATATAGGTGTGCTCTTAGCTTTGATTTTTAATTTTTGTTGTTTTCTTATTTGTTAAGGTTATATTTTTTTGAGCAAAAAATAGCTCTTAAATTTTATTTTGTATCTATGATCATTTGAAAATTGATATTTCTGTTTTTTTTTCTCCCCCTTTGATCTTTCTTTTAGTTTTTTATTGGTTTTTTTATTATTTTTTTTTCAAGTTAGATGAATTTTTTTTACCTGATATTTTTTTTTTATCTTTTGTTAAACTTATTGGGATTTTTTTAGTCTTTCATTTATTTTTGTTGTTTTTTCATTATTAACACAATAATAATAATAATAATAATAATAATAATAATAATAATAATAATAATAATAATAATAATAATAAATTTAATTATTTTTCTTCCTTACTCTTTTGTTAATGTTTTTGCCTATTTTTTTCTCTCAGGATAATTTGATAATTTTAATTGTTTTGGCAGTAATAGCAATGATAATTTTAGATGTTAAAACTTCGATATTGCTATTTTTATTTGCTCTTTTGTTAATGTTTTTAGACTTCTTTTAGTATTTGATTTAATTTTTATTTTTATTAATGCAATAATAATATTAATATTAAGAATAATAATAATAATTTTACTTTTTGTTCTTACTTGCTTTTTTTCATTTTTTTTTGTGTTCTTTTCTCGAGGTAGTTTAATATTTTTTATTGTTTTGACAGTAATAGTGATGATAATTTTAGAAGTTAACACTTCGATGTTACTGTTGTTATGATAGGGTATTTTGATCTGTTTTCGTTATATCAAACTGTACATATAAAAATATTATATTTTAATCTGAATTATTGTAAAAATTGTTTGCTCCGCCTGCAACGAAGTGCGGGCAATCAAACTAGTGAAAAACTATTTTAGAAAGCATCCGGCACTACAATGTTAAATAGCCATGTAACAATTTATTTAGGAACAAAAAATAAATACAATAGGAGAACATATTATTATGAAAACACATTGGTGGATAGAAATTCTTATAATACATGCTAGTTACCCGAAGCACAAGAATACGTATCCATGTGTACTAGATCTACACACGAGCTTTAAACATACACCTCATTTCCTACAAATCAATATATGATATACCGTTCACATATTTATCTAATAAACTTGATGTATAATTTGTACGTATATCCTTATCTCTCGTATTAAAAAATATATATTTAATTCCCTGTGAATAGATAAATAATGTATAAAATTAGTATTTTTATATTTTATATCTCAAAGTAAAATAATACTATTTATCATGAAAAAAAATCACTCACGTTAGCTTCACTATTTTAATATATATTCAATATAATGAAAATCTGAGATCTAAGTTGATTCAAGACTAATGTATTGTTTGATAGTATGATTGATGTTGCTTTTTAAAATGTTTTTTATTCAGAAAAATATTAGAATAATATTTTTTTATTTTTAAAAAAATATGTTTGATATCAACATATCAAAATGATCTAAAATCACATTTTTTTTTTTGTAAATTTAATATAAAAATATTTATTTTCTTAAAAATATTTTTGAAATTCAAAGACAAACTAGATATAAAAAGATTTGAATTCAAAGCCCAAAGATGGGCTTAAACATGTTTCATGTTCAAATAGTTAGAGGAGTCAGATCACGTTTATCTCAAACTCATGTTGAGCTAGGCAAATTATTCTATTCAAGTTTTTTCCCATCAGTTAATGGGAAGAGATGCTACAATTCGTTGAACTTTCAATTTATTTGAGAAAGTGCATTTTACTCCCTTTACTAAAAAGTTTTTCGCGAATGATAATAAAATAAAATAATCAAAAACTCTATCCACCTGGGTTTGGCCTAAGCTGTAGTGACTGCTACGAACAACTTCATTGGCTAATATGCCTTCACCCAAGTGGGTCTATATCCATTGTGCTATGGAGCTTATGCCAACAATAGATCGCGGATCGAATCTTGATCCCATGCAAATTCTTGAAGATCCCAACACTGGCATTACAATTACAATATAGCTAAAACAAAATGGGTTGTTTACTGTAGCTAGTCACTGTTCACGCACACTCAAATCACTGTGTGCTGGACATTTGATCCGCTGCTTCGCGCCTGCATGAGCTTGGTTTTTTTTTTAAGACAGGGCTTTTTTTTTTTTTAATTTGTAGAGTAGAAATGATAAAAGAAATGACTATGGCCGAGTGGTTCTCTGCGCGTTGGAAAATTCAGCGTGCGGGAGTTTGAACCGCTCAACCAACAAAACTAATTTTGGTTTTTTTTTCTCTCTCTAAAAACCGGGTTTTTTTTAATCGAGTTTCTTTTTTTGTGTTTTTTTTAACCAGGGTATCCGTGACAATAAATTTCTAATAAATCATTTCATCTTCTTGGCAAATTTTCTAACAAATTTTATCAAATTTTTTTAGCAATAGCAACATTCAATCACTTTTTGGTGGGAAAAAAACCGTTTTTAACAGATTTTATCAATTACAATTTTACTAATTAAATATTAAAATAACAAAATACAACACAGATAAAAAAAATTCACTCGTGCACACTATAATATGATCTCCTAGAGGGCAGTTGGATGCCCTAGCTTTCTCGCTAACAACTATGGAAGTATGGTGTACTCCTTGTCAGTAGACTGCTAACTTTTCTCGCCAAACACCTATGGACGTACGCTAATATTGAATTAGCATGTCACATATTGTTGCAGTCAAACATTATTTATGACAGGAGAAAGTATGCACATTGTCTGTAACTTTTGAGTTTTAACGAGGACATGCCATACATGGGAGAATTCTCTATCACATAATTTATACCTTCTCTTTTTTCAAGGAAATTTCTTCATTTTTTGAATGGTCTTAATGTCAAGTCCCTTGAGTTTCACCACTGATTCCACATGATACTTGAGTGTGTGGAGCTCCCTCAGGAGACATTGAGCGGCTTTAAGATATACAGACATGGATATATAGGAAAGAAATTGTTAATAGTGAAAATCAAAAGTCTTCGGGAGGATGCAGTCCATGAACGATGCGTTGATCAGCATAGGGGAAGAAGGTTTAAAGATGAAACTTGACATATCAAAAGATTCTTAGTAAAAACAAATGATCACACAGACCTTATTTTGGAGGAGATTATCCCAGGATTTGCCACTTAAAGCATAGTGGATTGTGAATTTGAGGAAATGAAGATGATGCTGTGATGCCAGATAACACCTGCCCATTGTTGGATTTCATCAAGTATATTCATCAAAAGAAAAAGGTATTTATACAAGTACTTAGCAGTGACTCAATTAACTGCTAATAACCGAATTACTACTAGACTGCCACTAACGGCTATATAACGGCTATATGCTAACAGACGCATGCTAACACTAACACTGACTTTAGCTAGTTACTCAACACCCATCCCCGTCCAATTCCATGGATTCTCGCAAATCCCCAACTGGCATACACAGCGATGATTGTCGCAATCTGCAAAAAAAAGAAAAAAAACCGGGAACGAAAAGTTCTGAACAACTCACCAGTTGTGGCAGGACGAAGGCGATCGATCATAATGGAGGAAATGGTTGTTGCAGATGGAGGACCTAACCAAATTTATCCTGCAAACATTGACAGTGTGCTATCAATATTCGAACTACAGAAGACTATATAGCAGTAGCAAACTGGCAGAAGGAACAACCATTACAAGCTCTTATAGTCTTTACAGAAATATAAACAGCATGAGAAAACCGTGTGCTGGCTGTAAAGTTTATAGTAATTCTTACAAGTCGTCAGAACTCTGACCAATCCAGAAGAATACAACAGTCATTAAAGCTAAGTAGGTTCCTAGAATGACACCAGTTGCAAGGATCCCCTTAAGCTTCCAGGATTCAGGAAGTGGAGATGGTTTCGCTTTGTCTTTGGAAATAGTCATGATTGTCCCATCATTAAGCATGGCAATGATCAAAGCCATGACAGGATAATTTTTTTCCTCCAAATTACAGCAAGGAGCTGAAAACCCAGCACGATTCGAATGGTTTAATTCGTATAGATGGTGTAATTCTTCATTCTCTGGAAAATGGCTTTACTTGGTTACTCAGCACTCACTATCACACTCAATCCTGTCTCTGTCAGGACAACGTGAGATGCACAACGGGCTGCATGATCAGTAGCATTGGCCACTGCGATTGATACGTTGTTTATGCATAAGTTGACAAAAACTAATATTATTTTCTTATTCAGGGAGAAAAGGCAAGATGAAAAATTCCACCTCTATTGATTTATTGTTTTACAAAATCTCCCCATGCTGTATAAATCCATGTAATGGATGCTTATGAAGGATTTAACTAGTGAGAGGATCTAGTTTTTGTTTATTAAAAGAACATAAACTTGATGCTTCGGAAGCATCCATGTAAACAACATTAATCAGATTGAAACAGTACAACTTAGTCCAATTACCGGGGAAGACACCAGCAAAGCCACCGGCCTTTCAATAAGCTCATCAACAGGAAAAAAAAAATCTACGTAGTGAAATTGGAGAACAGAGATGACCAGATGAGGAAAACATAAATATAATATTGAGCTAAGATTGAAAGATAACTAAAAAGAAAACCTAGTCGGGATTGGAAAATCCCAATTTAAATATGGAACAAAATAAATCTCCCCTAAAATCTCAGTCAATGGTGGACGACACCGTCCAGGTAGGAATGAAGAAGAGGAGAAGAAGCAGCTGTCTCATCGATTCACGCACCTCCTCCCTTCACCGGCGTATGAAACCATTCGACACAACAATGACAACACATCCACGCGTGACCTAACCCCTGCCAACCAAAATCCTAGCAGTGTGCAGTAGTCTCCAACAACTCCCAAAAGTCCTTTCGAATCTTTAATGCATTGAATTATTTATTTTCACTGGTTTTTATATTGTCCTTTTGATTTGGTTGGTTTGAATTTTGATTTGGTTGGTTTGAATTTCAGATTGATGTGTAAACAATTTATATTAATTGATTTCTGGATGTTGTCTCTTTGAATTGCGATGAATCTGAGTTTTGTTGTATTGATGTCTGAATTTATTTTATTTTTTTATGTGTGATTCGGTGTTTGGATTGATTTATAATTTTTACAATTCAAATCTACTTAAAATTGTAAATTATATTTAAACTTTTTCACTCAAGTTATATTTAGGATAAATATTTTAAAAGTTATAAATATTAGTAGGAAATATTTTATTTATAATAGTTTATCCCATAAAAGTATATTCTATTTAGATTTCTCTTTAATTATAAGTTCTTAATTTTGTATAATAAATATTAACAGAATGTATATTTGTATATGACTTTTTCTAGTGGATTTTTATTTGTATCATAATTTAAAATTGATCTAAAATTATAATTTCTAATTAGATTTTTCTTTCTATGTAATATTAAAAGTAGGAAGCCAAATTCTTTATTTGAATATTGATTTTCTATTAATTTTGTATAGTTTGAATTCCCTTCTAATTTAAAAATTGACATGAAAACTTTAAATCATAATAAGATTATTTTTGGAAAATCACATTAAGAGTAAACAGATTGTGTAGGTGAAAAATAAATTATCATTGCATTTTGGCTTTCAAAATATATTTGTGTTGTCTAGAACTTAAAATATACTTAGGATCATAAATTCAAATTAAGATTTTTCTTGGAAGTCATATTAAATGTAAATAAATTTGTTTTATTGATAAATTTGGGATCTAACATTGACATATTGTGTGTAAGTGCATGTTTTCAAGTTTATTTAAGACATCACATAATAAATTGGACTAAAGCTCAATAAGTCAGAGCCATCAATAAGTTTAAAGCTTTAATTCAGGAAAATAAGTTTAGTTGGATTGAATTTGAGCTCTGAGATTTTTTTATATTTTTTTTATATTGAGTTATCCTAGTCTTATAACTTAAATTGCGAGTTTATCAGGTTAACCTAGGTTAACTCATATATTTTTTTAATGTCTTGTCATTCAATAATGAACTGGTTGAGAGCTAAGTTTTATTATTATTATTATTAGGTAAGTTTACTTGATTTGACAAAAATAGTCTTGGGTTAACTTAATCTACTTTTTTTCTTTCTAAATTGATTTTTCTCCATGGAATGATTGGTCTTAGGTAGATTCACAATGTTCATGCATCAAAGATTTAATTTATTGTTGATTTTGTGTATTAAAATAACATCTTAATAACACCTATATTTTTATGTTTTTTTAATATTCAACACATGGTGTAGCACGGGCTAAAGATTTATTTTTATTCTAAAAATACTCACGAGTTGTGTTTGGGTATTGTTATATTTAGTGCCTGTTTGGGAGTGTGATTGAGGTTATTTTTGAAAGTGTTTTTCGTTTAGAAATGCATCAAAATAATTTATTTTTTTATTTTTTAAAAATTATTTTTGAATCAGCATATGAAAATGATCTAAAAACACTATTTTTTTTAATTTAAAGTAAAAAAAAAAATTCAATTATTTTCAAAAATACTTTTAAAATGCAGTGTCAAACACCCTCTTAAAGATGTTAAGGGCCTTATATCTTATAGTGTTAAGAGTTTGTAATAATTAGAGATCGAAAAGACTTTCAAATAAGATTCAATAGTTACTGCTCATGTATTGCTATATTTTTCTAGTTTATTTATGATTTTTTTTATTAGGTTTAGAAATATTTTATTATTATTTTTAACTTTATTTAGGATATTTTCTAGTATACATTAAATTGTTTAGCTTGTACTTCAACATACTACCTGAAGAAAATTATTTAGTAACAAAATTTCAAATTAAGGTTTTTGAGTGGTAATCCTATTCAACAAAATTCTATGTTTCTTATTCTTGCTATCTTTCTTTTGTTATTTATGTATACATCAAAATCTACATACATGTTTCTAGGCAATACTGCGATGTGAGTTCAATGCATTTGATTCATAAATGGAAATATTGAACAATCAAGTTAAGGTTGCACTTGTTGATGGGATTACATTAGGTTGATGCATAAAAGGGTTACTCCCGGATAAGAATACTGCTAGGAAGTATAATGTTTCTAAAATCAATGATAAGCATAAAAAAAAGGTTGGATATGTTTCATTGGATATAATAAGATTGGGGTACGAGCAATTTGAACTCAATCCAGGGAGATTGATGCAAAATATTTTTCTCTAACTTGCAACTTTATATGAATGAACATAACTTTTAATCTGATGGTTATATTATGTTCAAGTTTTTCTAGGATATTCTACATGCTCAATTCCCTGTAAGTTTAAAATTTCATAGCCATCAGACTTGGAAAAGTCTTCAAATAAGACTATTGTTTGGGATTTTTCATACATAGCTACTTTATTTAGCATTTTTTTACTTTTTAGTTTAGAAATCTTTGAATTATTTTTCTACCTTTGTTTGGAAAAAAAAATCTACTATAAATAAGCAGTCTTCTTAAAGTGAAAATATTTAATAATAAAATTCCGAATTAAGATTTTGTATGATGATATTACTTGATGGAATTCTATGATGTTTATGCTTACCGTCTCTCTTGTATTGTCTCCATCTTCGCTGAGATTTCTCATGTAATTTTAGGATTTCTGAATTTTTGGTTTTGTTTCTTTCCACAATACATTAATGGCTTTCGAATCTTCGAAACGCAGAGTCTTGGACTTTCTATAGGCGAAGCCTTAATGGATGCTAAAAAAGCAGCAACATTGGCTTCCATTTTTATTGTGAACTTCATTTTACCCGGTGGATTTTTCTTTGTTTTTGTTTAATACTGTATTTTAAAAGTTTTTTTTTAAAATAAATTATTTTATTTTTATTCAGGATTTTTGTACACCTAAAGTTCCCCAACTTAGCTTGTTAAACTGTGAGGGATGATTGCTGTAAATTACCCGATCATAACTTGTAATATTTACAAGCAAAAGATAGCTTGTAAGCAATATATAAACGATAACATTAATGTGTACGGCTCTAGCATACACATCTTTTTTATACCACGCACACTTCATATATGTAAATCATATCCTTGGAAATTACAGCATATCCTCGGCCACTGGGCCTCTTTTTATTCAAGCATCAAACTTATCTATAGCACAATATTTTTATAGCAGATAGAGCTTTGAAATCATCAGTTGCTAGTTAATTATATCCTCCACGACCATCGGGGTGCGCGTTGTACCCTCCTCGACCATCGGGGTGCGCGTTGTACCCTCCTCGGCCATCAGGATGCGCGTTGTACCCACCTCGGCCGGCGGTTTCAGCTAGGAGAGCCCTTCGTCCTAAAATGAGAAATATGAAAATAGTAAAAATGATAGTAAATAAGAATACATGTTGAGCAGCAACATTTCCTTCTGTTTTTCATTAGTTTTAATTATATCTAATGGAATTGAGGTTACGATCGAGGCAACCATGTTATTAATCAACAACTAGATATGAACTCGAGTAGTAAATCCATGAAAGAATCTACGAAAATATCCTTTTTGACAGAAATAAAACGCTCAAGAGATTCTATACAAACCAAGTTGAAGTCCTGAAGCAGCATCATAATTTAGCGTAGCATTTGCCACCTCGGAAGACATGAGCAGCAAAGCTGCAACCAGAAATGTCATCACCGTGACGGGCATGGGCCTAGAGATGGCTGATTTTGCCATGCTAAATTTACACCGTACGCGAAAAGGGTTATGATAGACTGCGAGTTGAAGGAAGTGCAGAGCAGTTTTCGCAATGTGGAGCTTCAGTTGGGGTTGAGAATTTATAGTGAAAAGTTGAGAAAATGTTAGGATCATTGAATAATTCGTAGAACCCCATTTTCTTTTTATTGCAAACTTTGGTTGACGGAGATGGATAAGAAAGAGGAGACTTGACGCCGGTCAATCTGATCCTCGAAGGTGCTACTCAATAATACAATAAAGAAAATAAAGATATAAGAAACAAATCACTCTTACCGACGTCTACGCAAATTTAATATCAAATTGGTACCCCAGATTACCTTCTAGATCACCTTGCTGTCCGATTTTATAATTGAAGCGGTCAAAGGTGGATTTTTCTTTTACAGACATTATTGCGGAGTTCTCATATATTTTCTTACAAGAAACTCAACGCTCATGCTTAATTTGAACAAGCAGCCTTTAAGCGTAGGTACACCCATTTTAATTTCTTACAAGCAAGTACATGAACAAGCAGCATTTAAGCGTAGGTACACCCATTTTAATTTCTTCTCCTTTTTATATATATATAGAGAGAGAGGTGTATGGTAATCTATCATTTTCTTCTTTGCCCCATTTGGTGTCTATATTTCAGTTTTGGCACGTCGTTCATTCACTGGGAATACTAAAAAAGAAAAGGAAAGTCCCTCCATGTTCAAATATAAAAATCTTCCATGTACGAACCTTATCCTCCAAGTTTTTTGCTGATAAATTGCTGATATTTGGCTATTGGTTAATACTAGAAGTTTGTGGTAATCTCACGAACCCGGGATATCTTTCATGACCATGACAAAAATATATTAACCTTAACATCATTTGATGAAATCGGTTTATATGATTAACATCTTTTCTGAACCTCTCCGGTAGATTCATATGTATAAAGCACTCCAAACTTAGTAAAAGGATGTTGTTGATACCGAATGAATTACCAGGATTTTCTTGGAATTAACCTATCAGACCTGCTGAAGAATTATAATGAGCAACCGGGTCCGGCTCAGAATTGTTTATGATATCGTGAGAATCGAGGAACTGTAAACCCAATAATTAAGCTCTTTAACACGATGGCATACAAATTAATCAATCTGTCTCTCACGTGAAACTTACACGAGATAAAAATCCAATTTGAGAAACAGATAGTTCTTTTTCTGGGTTCATCTGAATGGCCATGGGCCTCAGGCTATAATCCCAATCCACATTTTCAGAGTTTTATTGATATTTCTTCTTCTTTCCCCCCTCTTGCTTGAATGTTTTGTCAAATACCAGTGTGATTAATTGCATGTTAGAGCGACAAAACTGCTCATCTCACCCGTCCACTAACCTTAGCAACTATTTTCCGTTTATAGAAACAAATCTTTGGACAAAATCTCCATATCTCCCAATTTCAAGAGCAACCAGCTTCCACCACTAAGTTCATATGACGCCGTATACGAAATCATGGGTCCCAATAAACCGTCATAGACCAGTACCTATACGCTATAATATATTATGTCAAGCGAGCACCATGCCACGCCCATGTCTTTTATTTTCCTAGAACTTGTTATTGGGACCACGCTGAACACGGTGTTCTGAATGCGTGATTAGGGTTATACAGCAACTCACTGAACATGCTGTGATAAATACCGAAAATAAGAAGAAAATGAGTCGTGGAAGCTTGCTGAAAGTCTATTTATTAACCCTCCTATAAATTATTTCTCCAACTTTGCTATGGATAACATGAAAGTGATGCAAAACCTCCCACGTGATTTGAATTATGATCTCCGGATATCAGACCCTACGGGAGATTGTTGATAGTTGCCGATAACTGATTCATCCATTTTCCTTTAATTTGTTTCTGTATTTGCTGATGACGTTTCGTTGCTGTGGGTAATTTTGGAGGAAAACGCATAAGGCATGGGGTGCATGCGTCCATTTAATGCCCGATTAAAAGTGTGGTTGTGATTGTTTTTTAAAATATTTTTTGTTCAGCAACATATTGAAATAATATTTTTTATTTTTTAAAAATTATTTTGATATCAATACATGAAAATAATTTAAAAACATCAAAAAAATTAATTTTAAAAAAATAAAAATAATATTGTTAAAAAAACATTTTTAAAACGCGAAATAGAGTTTTAGTTTGACCTTCAAGTGGAAAATATCATCGGGGTGTGTGTTGGTGAATCGTTGTAAACGAAGAAATCAGACAATATCTTGTTTCGGAAAATGACATCTCGGCAAAGCTAAAACAACATACATTTGTAGCACGAGGTTTTTATTCGAAGTCTGAGGAGGTAGCGTAGGTCCCAACCTAACAACAATATGGTAAGAGAGAAGACCTCCTAACCTCTCCCCCTTCGATTTCATCATGAGACTCAATAACTACATGTGTAGCTGTTTATGTTTTCTTTCTTCAGTTAGCTGAATTCAATAAATGAACAATTACTCTTCTTTTTATGAACACCTCACGTATAGTTATGAGCAAATTCAATTAGATTGTTGCTCATAACATGCATGTAACCCACGCTTGCCGATATTTTTTCCCCTTTTAAAAAAAAACTAATTTTAGTTTACCAATTTAGCATGGAAAACTCATCAATCATGCACATAGCAATACAAAAACAAATCTGCGATGAATCTGAGTTTTGTTGTATTGATGTCTGAATTTATTAATTTTTTTATGTGTGTTTCGGTGTGTGGATTGATTTATAATTTTTACAATTCAAATCTATTTAAAATTGTAAATTCTATTTAAACTTTTTCTCTCAAGTTATATTAAGGATAAATATTTTAAAAGTTATAAATATTAGTATCAAATATCTTATTTATAATAGTTTAGCCCATGAAAGTAAATTTTATTTAGATTTTCTTTAATTATAAGTTTTTAATTTTGTATTATAAATATTAACAGAATGTATATCTGTATATGACTTCTTCTAGTGGATTTTTATTTGTATCATAATTAAAAATTGATCCAAGAATTATAGTTTCTAATTAGATTTTTCTTTCTATGTAATATTAAAAGTAAGTGAGCCAAATTCTTTATTTGAATATTGATTTTTTTATTAATTTTGTATAGTTTGCATTCCCTCCTAATTTAAAAATTGAAATGAAAATTTTAAATCATAAGAGCATCTCCAATGGGAGTAGCTATTTTGAAGAGCCAAATCTTTAAAATGGCTCTTTGAATAGTGTATATATGGTTTTTTTATTGATGTGTACTCCAATAGCAAAAGGCATTTTGGAGAGCTATTTTTTTTTATATTATTTTAAATGTAATGCAATTATTTTGTATATAATTTAATTATGCAATTAATTATATAATTAATAGGAGTAATTTATATAATTAAATAATTACTTTTAAAAAACCCTCCAACAATATAATTATTAATTTTTTAATTATATTTAAATTAAAAAAATAATTTAAAATTAAAAACCCCGCAATAATTTAAATTTGAAATTTTAAAATATTGAAAAATTCCCCCAAAATTTGATTTGCCACCAAATTTTGAAAAATTCCCCCAAAATTAAAAACCCCGCAATAATATATCAGTGTCACATGATGAAACTCCAGAACTACGTGATTTTTTTTCAAACTCATAATCGAATCCGGGATAGAGCAACGAATTCCCAACTCCAAGCCGATTTGATTGAACATTTATGGGAACATTACGGTAGTGAGTAAATAATTATTAGATTTAAGCTACTTATTGTATGTTTTTCAAGTATTTGTATGTTTTTTTTAAAGTTGTTGTATTTGAAGTTAATTAATGCTACTTATTGTCATTGAGTGTTATAAGAACTTTAAGAAACAAACTGAATTGCTATCAATTTCATAACACGATACAAAATATTTAAAGCAAATTAAAAATAATTAATTAAACATACATTCCATTACAAATAATTCAATCAAATCAATTAGAAATGAAAACCTCTCTTTGCCATAATTCCCCGTTTTCTATTTTCAAAATAGACTGCAGATATTGGATCCATACAAGAAGTATCCGTCTTCATGATTTCATCCTATTGTTTCTCTTCATTTTGTTTAATTATTATAGCTTGTTGCTCTAACATTGTTACTCTATGTTGATTTTTTTTATCCTCAATTTTCTCGATACTATCCGTGAATTTTTCTAAGAGATTTGCTACATATATCTCGCCAACGTTTTCTTTTCCTTGTTTGTGTGTAAGTCGTTCCTTTACAGCTTTCTGACCAATTGGTCTATTTTGGTAAACAAATGCGTCATTGTCTTCTCCTAAACTAACAGAATTAGCGGTTGATGGATTTGAAGAAGCTGGACTTGCATTTCCATGATTTTTTTGTTTCTTGCTTGACTTCTGATGAAGACTTGCACGTTCAAATTGCCACTTGGGTTCTTTTTTTAAGATAACCCAACAATGTTCCAGTTGAAATCGTTTGCCAACGACTGAAGCATACATTTACCGAACATCATTAATCTGGTAAATCAAATTCAATAAATAAAACTATGTTATATAATAAATATGTTAAACAAATAATTTAATATAGAAATGATAAAAAAAAAAACATTACCCTTATTCTTCAGTCGTTCCACTTTGTTGACGGTTTTCAATTTGGGTAACAAAGCCAATAAATTTTCCAACTTCTATATTTATTTCTTGCCATCTATTTGAGATGCTTATCTGAGTACGATTATTCAGGTTTCCTCCATTCTCGACAAAGTAAGCATGTACTCGAGCCCAAAATTATCTTGTTTGTTAATCAACTCCCATGATTGGATCTTTGCTAGTATTTAACCATGCAGACACAAGTAAACAATCTTCCTCCGGCGAGAAGTTTTTACTTCTTTGTGATTTTTTAGTTCTATGAACATTTAAATTAGAGTCCATGTAGTCATAAGAAAGTTGATTAGGATCACTTTGTTGAGACACAAACTGTTCAGACTCACTTATGAGAAAGTTGGTGAATGAGGCCGGTAAATTTGAGTCCATCTGCATAAAAAATAAATTGTGTGATTGCCCTATGTTATATTCTATCTAAATCAAATTCTATCAAACTTGCAATATTAATAAACTTATAAAAACATATATTTAATACAAGGAAAATAACATCATTATCAACATACAACTTACGAATAAATTCACAGCAGCTCTAAACACAATCCTAATTAACGAATTTCGCATATTTATTGTTTTGTGCTAACTATTATTTTATGTTAGCTATTATAATTATTATATTTAATAATAATAATATATAAACCCCCCACCCGTCCGCCCCCCCCCCCCCCCCCCCCCCCCCACCCCCCTCCTATTTTTTCCAAACCCTAAATTCCTTTTGCTCTAACAGCGCCGCCCTCCCTCTCCCTCTGCACTCTACAGCCACCATCCAGCCACCCTCCCTCTCCATCTACAGCCTCTAGCCCCCCTCCCCCTGTTTACTCCACACTCCCTACCTTCCTTCCACACAACAGCATCACCCCCTCCCTCTCCCTCTGCACTCTCCGGCTACCATCCAGCCACCCTCCCTCTGCAGCCTCCAGCCCCCCTCCCTCTCCCCCCGTTTACTCCCCTTCAGCCCCCCTCCAACCCCCTATATTACTCAATTTTAAATTAAAGAACCCTCCCTCTGCACTCTCCAGCCCTTCCCCCTCCCTCTGCACTCTCCAGTCCCTCCCTCTCCCTCTGCAGCCTCCAGCCCCCCTCCCTCTCCCCCCGTTTCGTCGTCCTCTGACCCGACAATCCAGGGGCAAAACCATTGTCTATGATCCCCCCCCCCCGCGTTTACTCCCCTCCCTCTCCCTCTGTTGTGTTGTTGAAAAAGTAGAATAAGTTTGGAGAACAAACCTTGAACGTATGTTGATCGAAGTGCAGATGTTGCTGTGTGTTTGGCTGCCAAGTGATTTTCGATTATCTGTGTAGAATATGTTTTGTTAATTGTTGTTACTGTGATTTTGTTGTGAATTTACTGTGATTTTGTTGCTGTGAATTTGTAGGTTGCTATGAATTTACTGTGAATTTATAGGTTGTTGCTGCTGTGATTTGTAGATTTCTGCAACGTAAAATTCTGCCAACATTCCAATTGCTTGTTTAACGGTTATTTTCATTTTTTAGCTCCTGGATCAATATATGTAGGAATGCCTTTAGCCGAGAAGAAGAGGCAAAATGGCTCCTGGGATGGCTCTCCCGTTGGAGAGCAGAAATTGACAAAAACAACCATATTTTTAAATATTTGGCTTTGGCTCCCGGGATAGCTCCTCCCGTTGGAAATGCCCTAATAAGATTATATTTGGAATATCACATTAAGAGCAAATAGATTGTGTAATTGAAAAATAATTTATCATTGCATTTTGGCTTTCAAAATATATTTGTGTTGTCTTATAACTTAAAATTGACTTAGGATCATATATTTAAATTAACATTTTTCTTGGAAGTTATATTAGATGTAAATAAGTTTGTTTCATTGATAAATTTGGGTTAGATCCCATGATCTAACATTGACATATTGTGTGTAAGTGTATTCTTTAAAGTTTATTTAAGACATCACATAATAAATTGGACCAAAGCTCAATAAGTAATAGCCATCAATAAGTTTAGAGCTTGCATTTATAAAAAAAACTTCAATTTGCTTTTGAATGGATAATTTATCTCTCATAACTTAGAAAATAAGTTTAGCTGGTTTGAAATTTAGCTTTGAGATTTCTTTATTTTTTTATTTTATATTGAATGAGCTTAGTTTTATAATCTGGATTGCTAGGTGGTCACATTACCTGGGTTAACTCATATTTTATTTTATTTTTCTTTTATGGTCTTGTCATTCAATAATGAACTAGGTGAGAGCTAAGTGTTTTATTATTATTATTATTATTATTAGGTAAGTTTACTGGATTGACTTAAACTACTTTTTCTTTTTAAACTGATTTTTTCCCTTGAAATGATTGGCCTTAGGTAGATTCACTATGTTCTTGTCTTCTATTTTTTTTTTTAAGAATATTTTCTCTAGTAAGTCATCGTCATGATATTTATAAAAATGTCATCAAATATGCATCAAACATTTAATTTATTGTTGATTTTGTATATTAAAAAACATGTTAATAACAACTATATTTTTATGTTTTTTTTTTAAAATTCAACACATGAAGTAGCACAAGCTGAAGATATAGTTTTATTCTAAAAATACTCATGAGTTGTGTTTGGGTATTATTATATTTAGTGTCTATTTGAGAATGTGATTGAGATTGTTTTTGAAAGTATTTTTCGTTAAGAAATGCATCAAAAAATTGTTTTTTTTTTTTAAATATTGTTTACATCAACACATGAAACTAATCTAAAAACACTATTTTTTTAATTTAAAGTAATATTTTTTAATTTTTTAATTTTTTCAAAAACGGTTTTGAAACATAGTGCAAAACACCTCTTTAGAGATGTTAAGGGCTTTATATCTTATAGTGTTAAGAGTTTGTAATAATTAGAGATCGAAAAGACTTTCAAATAAGATTTAATAGTTAATGCTCGGGTATTGCTATATTTTTCTAGTTTATTTATGGTTTATTATTAGGTTTAGAAATATTTTATTTTTAACTTTATTTAGGATATTTTTCTAGTATACATAAAAAATTTTAGCTTGTATTTCAACATACTACTTGAAGAAAATTATTTAGTAACAAAATTTCAAATTAAGGTTTTTGAGTGGTAATCCTATTCAACTGAATTCTATTTTTCTTATTTTTGCTATCTATCTTTTGTTATTTATGTATACATCAAAATCTACATTACAAGTTTCTAGCTAATGCTGCAATGCACGTTCAATGCATTTGATTCATAAATGGAAATATTGAACAATCAGGTTAAGATTGCAGAGTTGTTACTCATTAACTAATCCAAAAATAAAACGACGGGTATCTAAATTTGCACTAGCTCTCATAGTTATTGTCTTATCTTATTACATGGAAAATCATAAAGAAATTTAACGAGGTTTATTTAGTGGTCAATGACTGATTTGAATTGTATAGATTAATCATATGTTTTAAAGATATTTTCACTATACAATATATACAATGACTTTTCTTTTTTATTTATTTTAAAGTTACTTTTTATTCTTTTCCACTTATATAATGCAAAGTTTTCATTTTTTTTTATCAAGGTATCCTTAAATAGAGCTTTTAAAATCTTATCTCATTATATAATTGTTATTGATCACCATAACATCAATTATTCATTTACTTTATATTAATAAATATATGTTTGTTATATTATCTTACTATTTGAGACATATATTACGATGTCGTGACGACCCTCCCCGTGAGCGGGGGATTTCATGTGAGGGGTCTTATCTTTATTTTTATGTAAAAGAGAGTCGCCACCTAGTATTATGGTTACTAGGAAACCTAAAACTGGTCTTTTAGAGATTCTAAGGTAAGGGACTGGTTGCGTAAAGGGAAGGTTTTAGCACCCCTAATACGCCGTACCTAAGGTAAGTTGCTTGACGTTTTGGTTTGCTTATGATTTGTTATGGTTTTGATCTTTCAAAGAATATGTTGGTTAAATGATGATGATATATTACCCTACCGAATATTTTAGATTTTAACCCCTTAGGATTTATTTATCCAAACACCGACAGTGAATAATAGCATATCATCCCCGCCGAATATTTTGGATATTAACCCCTTAGGATTTATTTATCCGAATACTGACAGTGAATAATAAATTCCCAAAAATAAGATTTTTATATTTTTTAAATATTGGCCGATACCTTTTGGATCTTTACAAACATGTTGTAAAATCTCAAAATGCAAGAAATGATTTTTCTTTGCGAAATCCATGCTAAAACATATTTTTTCTTCAAACTCCAAGATAATATATATTTTTTCTTCAAACTCCAAGATAATATATATTTTTTTGAAACAAAAAGAATTTCCAAAATATGCTAGTGTATTGACCGTATGCACGAAAACAAAACATTTTATATTTTCCTAAAACAAAAAATATATATTTTTCATTTGCAATTTTTTTGTATTTTTTTATTTTTTTTATTTTTTTTTGTGGGCTGGCTGCCAGCAGCCACGCCACCACGGGCTGCGCTTCCAGTCCAGATGACTGGAAGCCCAAAATCCATCTGGGCTGGGCTGGGCTCCCAACCCAGATTACCTAAAGGGGGCCAGGCCGGGCACCAAGCCCGACCCGACCAGCCCACTCTCCACTTGCAGGGACAGTGGACGCCCCGCATGCAAAAATGCAAATAATGAAGACGATGAATAGTAGATTTTGGAGTGTGATGAATGACGTACCTGTTAACACCTTTGGGTAGAGGAGGTCGAGGTGGTTCTTCTAGTCATGGTAGCGTCGGAAATGGTGACCTGTGGTGGTTGAAAATGGCGTCGGAAAGCGACATGCCTACGTCTCAGCCCCTGCTGTTGCTGCTGTTAACCTTGCCTGGGACCGTGGTTTGGGTCGTCGATAGAGGTGGAGCTTCTGGTGAGGTATAGACGAAGTGTGGTGGCCGTAGTTGATGGCTGATGGAGGAGAGAGAAGAGTCGCTGACGTCTGGTTTTAGTGAGAGAAAGAGTGGACTTAACTGAGAGAGACGACGGGGAGAGAGAGCTTGTTGGAGAGAGACGAAGGGATGATGCTTAAATCAATCTTTTTACGTGAATTTGTCTCTGCAATCTCTCTATTTTTTTGTGTTTTTCTTCGTAAACTTCCTTTTCTCCCTTCTCTTCTGTCTCCGTTTTTTCCTTCTCCCCCCTGTCTCTCTCTGTTCTCTGTTCTTTCTTTTTTTTCCTCCTGTTTCTGCTTTTTTTTATTTCTTTTTGTTTTTGATCTCTGCCCCCTTTTCTCCTCTCTCGCAGCTATTTATAGCAGATAAAAACAAGCCGAACCAAAATTTGAATGCAGGTGCCGCCGTTGAAATTTTAATGCAGGACGCTCCTGAACATTTAAGGTCGGGCACGCCGGAACATGCATGCAGTGCAATTTTCAAGAATATTTAAGAAGGTAAGAGTATGGTTTGGTCCCTCAATTTATAATTTCTCTAATTGTACCTCAATTGGATTTGACTTTTAATTTTGCACAATTGTATCCCCGTTAGAATTTCGAGAGCATCCTTAGCTTTGCGCGTCTTTTTTATTCTGGTCCTTGGTTTCTGATTTGCGCGATTTAACCCCCAATTGACCATTAAACTCTTAATTCATCAATTTGTCCCTGATTTCGCATAATTGAGCTTTTTTCTTTTTTATTTTATTTTTGGGTAGACTTGGAGAGTGACCCAAAATTGGGTTATGACATATAGTATCACTTTTATTGCTTTGACATAATAACAACAATTGATACATCATGGATGTCGCACCCCATCACGAGAGCGCGGCGTCGTGACGACCCTCCCCGAGAACGGGGGAATTCATGTGGGAGTCTTATCTTTATTTTTGTGGAAAAGGGAGTCGCCACCTAATATTATGGTTACCAGAAAACCTAAAACTGGTCTTTCAGAGATTCTAAGGTAATAGACCGGTTGCGTAAAGAGAAGGTTTTAGCACCCCTAATACGCCGTACCTAAGGTAAGCTGCTTGACGTTTTGGTTGGCTTATGATTTGCTATGGTTTTGATCTTTCAAAAATATGTTGGTGAAATGATGATGGTATATTATCCCCGCCGAATATTTTAAATATTGAGCCCTTAGGATTTATTTATCCAAACACCGACCGTGAATAATAGCATACTATCCCAGCCGAATATTTTAGATATTGACCCCTTAGGATTTATTTATCCAAACACCGATAGTGAATAATAAATTCCCAAAAATAAGATTTTAATAATTTTGAAATATTGGCCAATACCCTTTGGATTTTTACAAACATGTTCTAAAATCTCAAGATGCAAAAAATGATTTTTTCTTTGCGAAATCCATGCTAAAACACATTTTCTCTTCAAACTCATAGATAATATATATTTTTTTTGAAAGAAAAAGAATTTTTAAAGGATGCTAGTGTATTGGCCGTATGCAAGAAAACAACATATTTTTTTGTCTTTTATAAAAATATTTTTATGCAAATTTTATATTTTTTTTGTATATTTATATTTTTTTATTATTTTTATTATAGGTGGGCTGGCTGTCAGCCTTGATGGGTTGCTGGAGTTGAGGGGTGGATTCTGGTGATGATAAGGCGGCTTCTGGTGGCTGAAGCTGGTGGCAGGAGTTGCTGAACCAAGGGGAAGAGAGAGAGAGGGTCTTCTGGTTTTAGAGAGAGAGGTGACTGAACTGAGAAAGAAGAGAAAAAAAAAAGAAAGGGAAAGAGCTGATGATGCCGGGATTGGTTGACAAAAAAATGCTAGAGTTTTTACGTGAATTCTTCCCCCTCGATCTTTTGTTTTTTCTTCCTTTTTCACTCCCCTGTTTTTCTCTTCTTTGTTCTCTATATTTTTTTCTTCTTTCTTCGTGAAATCGTTTTTTTTTGTTTTCGATCTTCACTCTGTGCACTCTGCTCCTTTTTTCCCTGCTCTCAGCCTTTTCCAAATTTTCTCTTCTCCATGCTCACTTTCTCCTCCTCTGTTTCTGCTTCTTTTCCTTTCTTTTTCTCTTTTCCTTCTCCTCTGCATGCAGCCCTTTATAGCAGAGTCAACGAACCTTCGGCTGCCGAAGTCTTTGATGCAGGGGCCGCCGCTCAACTTTGAATGCAGGACGCGCCTAGCATTTAACGCCGGGCACGCCGGAGACATTCAAAGCCGGGCACGACGGAAATGCAGCCGGAATATGTAGTGCAATTTTCAAAAATATTTGAAGGTAAAAGTATGATTTGGTCCCTCAATTTATAATTGCTCTAATTATCTCTCCAATTGGATTTAAGCTTATGATTTTATGCAATTATATCCCATCAAAAATTTCAATCTCAACCTTTGCTTTGCGCGACCTTTTTATTCTGGTCCTTGTTTCTGATTTTCACGATTTAACCCTCCATTGACCATTAAACTCTCAATTTGTTTAATTTTGCTCTTGTACCAAGATCTATTTTTTTTGATATATTTTTTCGGAAACATAAAAATAATGAGTCAAAAATTAGGTAGCAACAATGGATACAAATCAATCATGGTTACCAATCAATCTAATCCATCCTTTCTAATTTATAAACAAGTTTCTTTTTGCCATCCAATATCATCAACCTTTATATATGAGCCCATTTTATTGGTCACGCAACTACAAGAATAAACAATTTTATCAATGGAAATATTCGTCTGTAATTTCATGTGACTTATGGCAGTAATTGTTTTTTGACAACCACATGATGAAACTATCGTCGGTAAATTTATCGTCAGTAAGTTTTATCCGTCGGTGATTCCATTGAAATTATATATACCAACAACGGAATCACCAACATTACATTTTTTGGTATTTTCCATTGGTGATTCTGTTGGTGTATTTTGTTGGTGATTCCGCTTATGATTCTATTGGTGATTCTGTTGTACAAAAAAAAAGGTAAAAAAATAGATAGCAATACCCAGTGTGACGTCGGTTGCTACCATGATGAGGAGGTCCAACTAGTAACTTGGTAGGTGCTGACAGAAACTTCAAGAGAAAGAGGAAGAAATTGCGAAGGGGAGAGAGAATTGTTGATGAGGTGAAGAACAAGGAACCAACATCAGGTTGATGCAGAAAAGGGTTCCTCTCGAATATGAATACTGTTAGGAAGTATAATATTTCTAAAAACAATGATAAGCATAAAAAAAGGTTGGAAATGTTTCATTGGATATTATAAGATTGGGGTAAGAGCAATTTGAACTCAATAATGAGTTTTTCCCAGTCCAGGGAGATTGATGCAAAATATTTTTCTCTAACTTGCAACTTTATATGAATGAACATAACTTTTAATCTGATGGTTATATTATATTTAAGTTTTTCTAGGATATTCTACATGCTCAATTCCCTGTAAGTTTAAATTTTCATAGCCATCAGAGTTGGAAAAGTCTTCAAATAAGACTATATATTGTTCGGGATTTTTCATGCATAGCTACTTTATTTAGCATTTTTTTACTTTTTAGTTTGGAAATCTTTTAATTATTTTTCTATGTTTTTTTTTTTAAATCTACTATAAATAAGAAGTCTTCTTAAAGTGAAAATATTTAATAATAAAATTCCGAATTAAGATTTTGTATGAGCTAGATGGAATTCTATGATGTTTATGCTTACCGTCTCTCTTGTATTATCTCCATCTTCGCTGAGATTTCTCATGTAATCTTAGGATTTTTTATTGTTTTTAGATCATTTTTATATGATGATGTTATAAATAAATTTTAAAAAATAAAAATAAAAATAAAAATACAATTTTAATATATATTTAAATAAAAAATATTTTTAAAAACAAGCGTAACTTACGCATAATAAGCACAATTTATATAATGTATTTCTAAATCACCTAATTCAAGAGCGCAGTTGAAAGCTAACGCATGGAGAGGGAATATCACATGCTGAATAGTTTCAGGATTCTATTCAGTGACTGTATTAGTTTCAGGATTTTTGTACACCTAAAGTTCCCCAACTTAGCTTGTTAAACTATGAGAAATGATTGCTGTAAATTATCCGATCATAACTTGTAATATTTGTATGCAAAAGATAGTTTGTAAGCAATGTATAAACGATAACATAAAATGTGTATATACACATCTTTTTTATATCACGCACACTTCATATATGTAAATCATATCCTTGGAAATTACAACATATCCTTGGCCACAGGGCCTCGTTTTATTCAAACATCAAACTTATATATAGCACATTATTTTTATAGTAGATAGAGCTTTGAAATCATCAATTGCTAGTTAATTATATCCTCCACGGCCATCAGGATGCGCGTTGTACCCACTTCGGCCATCAGGATGCGCGTTGTACCCACTTCGGCCGTCGGTTTCAGCTAGGAGAGCCCTTCGTCCTAAAATGAGAAAAATGATTATAGTAAAAATTTGTAAATAAGAATACATGTTGAGCAGTAACATTTCCTTATTGCTAATGGAAATTAAGTTCCGAGGCAACCGAGTTATTAATCAACAACTATTTGCAAAATGAATATGCTAGATATATATGAACTCAAGTAGTAAATCCATGAAAGAATCTACGAAAATATCCTTTTTGACAGAAATAAAACGCTCAAGAGATTCTATACAAACCAAGTTGAAGTCCTGAAGCAACATCATAATTTAGCGTAGCATTTGCCACCTCGGAAGACATGAGCAGCAAAGCTGCAACCAGAAATGTCATCACCGTGACAGGCATGGGCCTAGAGAAGGCTGATTTTGCCATGCTAAATTTACACCGTACGCGAAAAGGGTTATGATAGACTGCGAGTTGAAGGAAGTGCAGAGCAGTTTTCGCAATGTGGAGCTTCAGTTGGAGTTCGAGTATTTATAGTGAAAAGTTGAGAAAATGTTAGCATTATTGAATAATTCGTGGATCCCCATAACTTAGATGGATAAGAAATTAAGAGGAGACATGACGCCGGTCAACTTGATCCTCAAAGGTGCTACACAATAATACAAGAAAGAAAATAAAGATATAAGGACGTACACGGAAAGTTAATATGAAATTGGTATCCCAGATTACCTTGCTGTCCGATTTTAAAATTGAAGCGGTCAAAGATGGATTTTTCTTTTACACACATTATTGCGGAGTTCTCATTTTCTTACAAGAAACTCAGGCTCGAGCTTATTTTGACTCAGCAAATACATGAAAAAGCAGCATTTAAGCGTAGGTACACCCATTTTAATTTCTTCTCCTTTACACACACACACACACACACACACACACACAAAGGTGTATGGTAATCTGTCATTTTCTTCTTGGCCCCATTTGGTGTCTATATTTCAGTTTTGGCACGTTGTTCATTCACTGGGAGTACTAAAAAAGAAAAGGAAAGTCCCTCCATGTTCAAATATAAAACATCTTCCATATACAAACCTTTTCCTCCAAGTTTTTTTGTTTATAAATTGCTAATATTTGGCTATTGGTTAATACTAGACGTTTGTGGTAATCTCACGAACCCGGGATATCTTTCATGACCATGACAAAAATATATTCCTTAACATCATTTGATGAAATCAGTTTATATGATTGACATATTTTCTGTACCTCCCCCGTAGATTAATATGTGTAAAGCACTCCAAACTTGGTAAAAGGATGTTGCTAGTGTTAGTGCACACTCAAAGATTGCAACCGAATGAATTACCAGGAATTACTTGGAATTAAGCTATCACACCCGCTGAAGAATTATAATGAGCAACCGAGTCTGGCTCATAGTGGTTTATGATGTCGTGAGAATCCAGGAACTGTAAACCCTAACACGATGGCATACAAATTAATCAATCTGTCTCTCACGTCAAACTTACACGAGATAAAATCCAATTTGATAATCCCAATCCACATTTTCAGACTTTTAATGATCATTTTTCTTCTTTTCTTCTCTTTCCCCCCTCTTGCATGAATGTTTTGTCAAATCCTAGTGCGATTAATTCATATTAGAGCGACAAAACTGCTCATCTCTCCCGTCCACTAACCTTAGCAACTATTTTCCGTATATTGAAACAAATCTTTGGACAAAATGTCCATATTTCCCAATTTCAAGAGCAACCAGCTTCCACCACTAATTTCATATGACGCCGTATACGTAATCATGGGTCCCAATTGTTAAGAGACATTCCAGCTGTTATTATATCAATTCTTGTATTTAGTTTATTGTTCAAATATTCCTCCTCTGCTCATAGTGTCAGGAATTAGTTGCTTATTGTTAGGAATCACCATCCTCACCTCTGCTATTTGGTTGTAACAATAATCTCGTGTTTTGTAAAGGGCTTTGCTCTATAAATACCCTACTGTACATGATTAATAGATGAGATTCAAGCAATACATTTCTAGTGTTTACATGGTATCAGAGCAAACACAATAAGCATTTTTTTTTCTCCCGTTTTTTTTTTGCTCCAGTAAATCACCATGAGTGATTCCATTATCCCAGCATCACCACCAGTAAGCCATTCCCCTGTGACAATCAATGTCACGGCTCAGGCTCCTCTCAAGCTTAACAGCACCAACTACTTATCCTGGAAATTTCAATTCCAAACCCTCTTCGTTGGGTATGATATTCAGGGCTACATTGATGGCACCACACCCTGCCCACCACAAAACATTACCACCACCTCAGCCACAAACACCATCACTACACCAAATCCAGAGCATCATGCCTGGATACGCCAGGATCAATTGATTCTTAATGCCCTTATTGGGTCCATTTCACCAACCATCATACCTTTTATTGCTCAAGCTGCCACTGCTCGTGAAGCTTGGAACATTCTTGCAGCAACCTATGCAACACCCTCAAGGGGTCGCATCAAACAAACCAAAGCAAATCTGAAAAATCTCACCAAAGGCTCCCTAAGCATCACTGAGTTTTTATACTCTGTCAAAATCAAGGCTGATGAACTTGCTGTTCTTGGCGCTCCTCTTGACCATGAAGACATTACTAAGAAGATTCTTGAAGAACTAGGAGATGATTACAGGGAGTTTGTCCGTGCTGTGCAAGCACGCGATACCTCTATCTCTTTTGATGAGCTCCATGAGAAGCTCTTTATGTTTGAAGCCACCATCCAAGCAACTACCAAGGTCCCTCACTTCTCACCCACAGCTCACCCCACAGTTCGAAACTATGGACGAAACTCTCAGTCCAACTCAGGATGATTTTCTCCTCACAACTCTAATCCCAATCAACAATCCAACTGGCGCCCTCACTCACACCTACAGCATCGCTCCTTTTCCCCACACAACAATTTTTCCCCAGCCAACCCGAGAATGACACCTAGACCTTATCTTGGTCACTGCCAGGTGTGTGGTATCCAAGGGCACACTGCCAAGAGATGCCCATCCTTCAAATTTGTTCCACAAAACCAAATTGCAAGTTCTACTCCGTGGTCACCCCAAGCTAATATGGCCACCACCACCTCTCCACCTAATTCCTCCTGGTTGTTGGACAGCGGAGCCTCTCATCATGTCACGGCTGACCTCAATAACTTGTCTCTTCATGCTCCTTATAACGGTGTTGATGACATTATGATTGGGGACGGTAAAGCCCTGAAAATTTCCAACACGGGTTCTGCCACTCTTTCCACCTCCAAGCATTCTTTTACTCTAAATGATGTGCTGTGTGTTCCTGAGATTAGAAGGAATTTAATCTCTATTTATCAGTTTTGTGTTGCTAACAATGTCTCTGTTGAGTTCTTACCATGGTATTTTCTTGTGAAGGATCTACTCACGGGGGCAGTTCTAGCTCAAGGTGAACCCAAGGACGGCGTGTATGAATGGCTGGGTGTGTCTCCTCTATTGTCCACTCCTCAAGTATTTTTCAGCCATAAACCTTCATCCATCAATTGGCACTGTCGATTAGGTCGCCCTGCATTTCCAGTTGTCAAGTCTATTTTTAATCAGCTTAAGTTCAATTTCAATTCTCATTATCAGCACACTGTATGCACTGCTTGCAGATTGAATAAAAGTCATAAGTTACCTTTCTCGAAATCAACTCTAACTTCACATTGTCCTCTTCAACTCATATACTCAGATGTCTGGACATCTCCCATTTAATCCATTGCTGGCTTTAAATATTATGTTATATTTGTGGATCATTTCTCCAAATATACATGGTTTTATCCTCTAAAGAAAAAATCTGATGTCAAACCAATCTTTATTAGGTTCAAAGCCATTGTAGAAAATTTCTTTAAACAGTCCATTGTAACATTATATACTGATAATGGAGGGGAGTATATTGCGTTAAAAGACTTTCTTGCTGTTAATGGAATTTCACATCTTACCTCTCCTCCACACACCTCTGAACATAATGGCTTTGCTGAGAGAAGGCACAGACACATTGTTGAAACTGACCTCACTCTCTTAACCCATTCATCCCTTCCTTCACACTTCTGGTGTTATGCATTTTCCACAGCAGTTTACTTAATCAACAGAATGCCCACCATTTCGCTCAAACATATCTCACCATTTCAAAAGATTTTTCATCAGATTCCGAAATTATCATAAACTCAGAACATTTGGTTGTCTATGTTTTCCTTGGCTGCGTCCTTATGCCAATCATAAGCTTGAACAACGTTCCAAACCATGCATATTCATTGGATATTCTCTATCACAGAGTGCATATTTATGCTTTGATTATGCATCTTCCAGAGTTTTTGTCTCCAGACATGTCACCTTTGATGAATCAATGTTTCCATACCCTGAACTGTCAAAACAAACATCTAATCCTGTGTCCACCACTACAAACATATGGTCACCACCTGTCTCATTTCCATCCGTGTCTCTATCCCAGCCATCTGCATCTGTGCCTGCGGTTCCACCTGATCATCAAGATGTGCAATGCACATCACCCCTGGTTATAGATTCCTCCACCTCACCTGTGCAACCCAATCCACCAAATATTTCATCTGCTACTCCAATTGATCCCACTGAGATTATTCCAATTGACTCCCCTGCTACCAGTTCATCTCCACCACTCCCAACACATGTGCCCCATCCTATGATTACAAGATCAAAGAACAATATATCCAAGCCTTTACATAAATTCTCCTACCATACACAGCTGTGTTCATCACCTCAACTTGAACCATCCACTGTCACTCAAGCCTTAAAAGACCCCAACTGGCGTCTAGCTATGCAGGAGGAGTATGCTGCCTTACTTAAAAATGACACTTGGTCATTGGTTCCTTCTCATGCTGCTGCCAATATAGTGGGATGCAAATGGATATTTCGCCTCAAGCGAAATATTGATGGAACTGTTGCTCGTTATAAAGCCAGGTTAGTGGCTAAAGGTTTTAGCCAAAGACCCGGTCTTGATTACCATGAGACCTTCAGTCCTGTCGTCAAGCACACAACTGTTCGCCTTGTTCTAAGCATTGCTGTCAGTCGTGGTTGGAAACTCAGACAACTTGACATCAACAATGCCTTTCTTCAAGGTACGTTGAATGATGATGTTTATATGGTCCAGCCACCTGGTTTTGTTGATATCACTAATCCAGGCTTCATTTGCAAACTTCGCAAAGCCATCTACAGTTTGAAGCAGGCCCCAAGGGCGTGGTATCAAGAACTCAAACATTTTCTGCTCACAACTGGATTTAGAAACTCTCTAGCAGACACTTCTCTTTTTATATTCAAACAGCACACCTCTCTTATTTATCTACTTGTCTATGTTGATGACATCATTGTCACAGGCAATGATGAAGCTGCTGTCAATGCGTTTATTTCTTGCTTAGCTAACAGATTCTCATTGAAGGACATGGGTGCATTAACTTATTTCTTGGGTGTGGAAGTTAGGCCTCACTCCAAAGGCTTAATCCTCTCTCAGCAAAGATACATTCTGGACTTACTTCACCGAACAAATATGACTGCTGCCAAGTCCACCTCTACTCCACTACCACCTGGTTATCAGCCCAGCTTGGCTGATGGTGAACCCCTATCTGATCCCTCAGAATTTCGTGCCACAGTGGGAAGTCTTCAGTATCTTGCTCTCACCCGTCCAGATATCTGTTTTGCCGTAAATAAACTTGCTCAGTTCATGCATAAGCCTACTGATGTTCACTGGCAGCTTGTGAAACGACTACTTCGATACTTATCAGGCACACTTCATGACAGTCTCCTTCTTCATCATCACTCACCTCTCACGGTTCATGCCTATTCTGATGCAGACTGGGGGGGCAACAAAGATGATCTATCGTCAACCAGTGCGTATATTGTCTATCTTGGACGAAATCCAATCTCCTGGTCATCAAAGAAGCAAAGGACCATTGCACGATCTTCAACTGAGGCAGAATACAGATCGGTGGCTGACACAGCAGCTGAATTGAGCTGGGTTAGCTCCTTGCTATCTGAACTACATTGTCCAGTAACAATTGCTCCAGCTGTCTATTGCGATAATCTTGGTGCTGCACAGCTATGCTCAAATCCTATATTTCATTCTAGAATGAAACACATTGCAATTGATTTTCACTTTATCAGAGAAAAGGTACAATCAGGAGCACTACGTGTATCTCATGTTTCATCACAAGATAAACTGGCTGATGCATTGACAAAACCATTATCTCGGCAAAGACTTCTGTTTTTAAAAGACAAGATTGGATTGCTGAACAACCATCCATCTTGAGGGGGCATGTTAAGAGACATTCCAGCTGTTATTATATCAATTCTTGTATTTAGTTTATTGTTCAAATATTCCTCCTCTGCTCATAGTGTCAGGAATTAGTTGCTTATTGTTAGGAGTCACCATCCTCACCTCTGCTATTTGGTTGTAACAATAATCTCGTGTTTTGTAAAGGGCTTTGCTCTATAAATACCCTACTGTACATGATTAATAGATGAGATTCAAGCAATACATTTCTAGTGTTTACACCAATAAGCCGTCATAAACCAGTACCTATACGCTATAATATATTATGTCAAGCGAGCACCATGCCACGCCCATGTCTTTTATTTTCCTAGAACCTGCTATTGGGAGCACGGTGTTCTGAATGCGTGATTAGGGTTATACAGCAACTCATTGAACATGCTGTGATAAATACCGAAAATAAGAAGAAAATCAGTCGTGGAAGCTTGCTGAAAGTCTATTTATTAACCCTCCTATAAATTATTTCTCCAACTTTGCTATGGATAACATGAAAGTGATGCAAAACCTCCCACGTGATTTGAATTATGATCTCTAGATATCAGACCCTACGGGGGATTGTTGATAGTTGCCGATAACTGATTCATCCATTTTCCTTTAATTTGTTTCTGTATTTGCTGATCACGCTTCATTGTTGCTGTGGGTAATTTTGGAGGAAAACGCATAAGGCATGGGGTACATGCGTCCATTTAATGCCTGATTGAAAGTGTAGTTGTGATTGTTTTTTAAAATATTTTTTGTTCATAAATATATTAAAACAATATTTTTTATTTTTTAAAGATTATTTTGATATCAGTACATGAAAATAATTTAAAAACATCAAAAAAATTAATTTAAAAAAATAAAAATAATATTTAAAAAAAAAAACATTTTTAAAACACGAAATAGAGTTTTAGTTTGACCTTCAAGTGGAAAATATCATCGGGGTGTGTGTTGGGGAATCGTTGTAGACGAAGAAATCAGACAATATTTTGTTTCGGAAAATGACATCTCGGCAAAGCTAAAACAACATACATTTGTAGCACGAGGTTTTTATTCGAAGTCTATCCATGGTGCAAGAGGGTAGCGTAGGTCCCAACCTATCAACAATATGGTAAGAGAGAAGACCTCCTAACCTATCCCCCTCCGATTTCATCATGATAATCAATAACTACATGTGTAGCTGTTTATGTTTTCTTTCTTCAGTTAAATGAATTCAATAAATGAACAATTACTCTTCGTTTTATTAACACCTCACGTATAGTTATGAGCAAATTGAATTAGATTTGTTGCTCATAACATGCATGTAACCCACGCTTGCCGATATTTTTTCCCCTTTTAAAAAAAACTAATTTTAGTTTACCAATTTAGCATGGAAAACTCATCAATCATGCACATAGCAATACAAAAACAAATCTGAGAGAATCTGTGTATTTATTTATTAGAATAAATAATGAAAAAAAGCAGTCTTTTAACTATTTTTTTAACTATATATTTTTTAATAACCTTGTTAATCATGTAATTACTTGTCTTCCCTATAAACGTTTAATTGTTTGGATTTTACTACTCAATGATTCTGAAAATCCAACACCAATGTAGAATCCTTTTTATTTTTTAATTTGATGATAATACATTAACAGAAAATCAGTTAATTCATATGGAACTGCTGATGAAAGTTTTTCATCGGTATTTGGCTGATAATATTACCGTCAGAACTTTAGTATCGCCATTTATGTCGGTATTTACCGATGGGTATTTCCCTCGGTATTTTACCCATGCCTTTACCAGTGGAAGAGTTTCGTAGATAACTGTCGGTAGTAAATACCGGGGAATTACAGTGGGATTAAAAACTTATGATATACGATGACATGACATTGTTTTCGACATAAATACCAATGGTGTTACCAATTAAATTATTCTCGCGTGATAAATACCGACAGCGTGGCAATGAAATTTTTTTGTTAGTAATTGTCAGTAATAAACACCGACAGAATTATAGTGAGATTCAAAATTTATGATGTATGATGACATGACATCATTTCTGATAAAAATACCGATAGAATTACCAACATGTTGGCGAGTGGAATTACAATGGAATTCAAATATTTATTAAGTATGTTGACATGACACAATTATCGACAAAACTACCTATAAATTTACCAACAAAAATATTATGTCGGTAAAATCATTGGTGATCATTTAATTTATGACCCTCCCCTATTTCTCCTTCCTTTTGTATTTTTACTCTACAACCCTAGTCACCCTCTCCTCCCAATTTCATTGGAGTTCAACTTCCCACCCCCAACAAATCCAGCAACCACAACATTAAGTTTATGAGCATCCATGTTCTTATTCGATATTTTTTAGAACTTGAATATTTTTTTTAAATCTAATTTTAATATGTTAATTTTTTTGTATATTTTTTTGTATATTGATTTTGTTTGGGTGTTTGTTGTGTTTTTATAGTTTTTATCATATAAATTTATTGTATGGATATATGATGTGTACTAGGGGTAAGCAAAAAAACCATCCAACCGATTAAACAAAAACTCTACACTTCTGGTTATAATATCAGCAAAAAACATGAATGGGTTGTGAGTTCTTTCTCTATTACTTTTTTTTTATGGTTTATTTACATTTTGTTGTGTTAATTGTCACTTTGATGATGCAGTTTGTTGTCTTTACTGCGGTTCCATGCTTTGGTTTGGTTTGTGATATTTGGACTATGTTTGTCCTTTATCTGCCTTTGCTATCACAGTATTACATGCTTGTATTGTATATTTTATTTCTTAGATTGTTCTTTGGAACAATACCCATGCTTGTATTGTTGGACCAACGCATGATATTGTCATATGGTAGTTGGCATTTTCCATGCTTCTGAAATTGTGATTTAAATCGCAGATTGTCCAATTGCCTAGTTATAGTCCTGATTCTCATCATTTCAGATTCCTTTGTGCTCTGGTGCTTCATATCCTTTGTTTTGATTGTAGTGGTTGATTCTATCATGTCTGTTATGGAATGATATTTCATCATTTCAGTTTCCCTTTTCTCTCTTTCTCTCTCTTACACAAATACACTACCTTCAAATCTTTAAGTGTTTTTTTCTGTTTAAACTTTTTTTTCTTAAGATATTGGATTTAATTAGAAAAAGTTAGGGAAGATAATATACCTTCTGATAATAACTATTAGGTTAATCTCAAAAGATTTTAATGTAGAATCTCAAAAGATTTTAATGTAGAATCTCTTGGAACTAAAGAGTGTTAATCGTTAAAAAATATATCATAGAGAAATTTATGAACACTCAAACTTTTTGACCAATAACTGCTAATATATATATATATATATATATATATATATATATATATATATATATATAAAGGTCAAAGGGTCTCTCCTTTACGGACATCAAGAGAAGTGGCATTAATTAGTTAATATATAAATCATGACTAGCTTAATTGACAACCAATCCACTACACGTAAAATTTTGTATCCATAAAACTGTTCGTGTCACGGCAAAATCTCAAAAGAAAGTATTAAAAATATAATGTAATTAGCTCATTCCATGCACCGTACCTAATTGCTTGTTCTTAGGGTTAGACCTAGGAGATTCATTGACCACGAAATTGAGGGATTTATTAACGGAAATCGAGAATTGACCTTTGGCAATCATCATCCGCAACCTGAGATCTAAACCATGATATATTATCGATTGATTTGGTTGTTTACTTACGACAAGGAAAGTAAATAATAAATTAGAAACCCTAACCAAGGAATTCAAAGGGAGGAAGGCATGCCACGAAACCGGTTTATGCACGGAGGCAACAAACGTGACCTAGGCTTGTGGATTGTATCTGCATAATATATTTTGAATTGTGAGTAACAGTATTTACAATGCCACATCGATTCTTCTTTAAACATTCTTTATATTTATAATGCGACGATTTATGTGACTATTAAACTGGTTGAACGAGTAACCAATAACAAGTGTTGGCTACTTTAAAAAAAAAAAAAAAACAATTGTTCATGAGGAGGTTGAAATGTTGGTTAACTTTCTGAAATGTTGTTTATGTATATAAAGGTGAAAATGGTTTTTTTTAGAAAAAAAAATTAAATAAAATTAGAAAAAATATATTATTTAAAATAAATAATAGAAAAACAAGATAACAAATATAAAGTATCAATATGCTAGAACTAATTGAAATAATTAAAAAGTAGGTCATGTTAACTTAAATTCGATAAATTATTTTTTAAGAACTAACTAAAGGTGTACTTATTTTACAAAAACTATTTTTTAAGAAATACTTATTTTCTTGTAATTTTTTTAAATGAGTCAATTTTGTTTTTCTAATATGTTAAAAAAAATTCCTATAAAAATAAAACAGTTATGTGTTCTTCTTGTTGTAACATGATGAGATAAGAGAAATGATAATATTGATGATAGTGATTGTAGTGTTAATGGTGAGTATTAGGGAGTTCATATAAAATTATTAACAAGGTATTCTTTACTAGTTTGACTTTTTTTGAGTTTAAATTATTTTTTAATATAACATTATAGCTTAGAAAAACAAATGGTCAAGACCTTGAATCTCTCCTCTCTTTTTTTATTTGAAATTATAATTTCAACATAATATGAAATGGTTATATGTAAATTTTAGATTTAAATTTAAGGTATAAAATCATTAATATGATTTCGCTTACTAACTCAAATTTTTAGGTTTAGTTAACGAGAATAGTGGAGTAATAATAGTGAAATGAGAGAAACAATAATATTGGTAATAATGATGGTATAGTATGTAATAAAATAGTAATGATTATATTTTTTTTATAATGGTGATATTTTTGTGTTGGATATTAGCTGTTGTAATTTTAATTAAAAAATACATGAAAAATGCTTTCTCCATATTAAAACAATTTCTGTGGACAATTTTTTTATTTATAAACTTTTCAATTGTTTTTCTCACACTTGAAAACAATAAAAACATTGACATGGAAAATATAGATTCTGCAAAACAAAGGACATGTTCAATAATGGAAATTCATATTTCATCTCTATTTTACTTTTTTTCTCCTTTTAAATTTTTTTATTTACAGTAAAAAAATTAAGAGAATTATTCCTTGAAATACTTTAAGAATATATTTATGTTTCCTAAAAATTGAAATTATAATTTTTCATCTTTGATAATCTAACTTTATATAAAATAACACTTAATTACTTTATAATTAAGACTTATGAATCTAGCTTTTCTCTCACTTATTACTAAACTAGTTAACTTTTTTCATAATAACTCATGAAATTGTTGATAATTCATAATTACTCTCTTAAGAGCTGATTGATTCAGTATATCATCAATATTACAAGCAATGTTTTTAAATAGA
Organism: Salix caprea; assembly: GCA_964035475.1. Classification (NCBI taxonomy): domain Eukaryota; kingdom Viridiplantae; phylum Streptophyta; class Magnoliopsida; order Malpighiales; family Salicaceae; genus Salix; species Salix caprea. Next base: position 4,411,612 of record OZ037750.1, read on the forward strand.
ATGTTACAAGTCTAAACTGAATTACTCAGCTTCAGTCTAATTATTGATTTTTGTTATAATACTATTAATATTTCTAGAATCTGTTTATTTTTGCATTTTAATTTAATTTGAATGAAAAAATATTTAAAAATGCTTTTAATTTTTTTTCTTTACTTCAAGTTAATTTTCTTATATTTTCATATTATTTTGATATGCTAATATCAAAAAAAAAAATTTAAAAATATTTCTAAATAAAAAATATTTTTAACTGCTGTTAAAGTAACGTTTCTATAACCATTTAAGCTAGAGGAATAAAAAAGACAACGCCAGTTATAAGATGCTTTGGCTTATCAACCTCAATCACCCTCTTGAGTTGGCCAATGAAGAAATGCCACGTGAAGCAATAGAACGGCATTCAAAACTCAAAAATCTAATCGTAACCACCCCAGTACAGATATGAAACCCCCAACCTACCTTAGCCCAGACGGCTCGCAACCGACCACGTTTATATCAATCAATATCATGCTACGAACCCCATTTTTCTAGTGCCCACACACGTGCCCCTTGCACTAACTCTCACACAAAATCACACCAGTACACTTCCTGTTCTCTCTCCCCAAATCTCTCTTCTTCTCTCCGTATCTCTCCTCAAATAAAAAGGTGATTCATAGCACTGCTTGCAGAGATGTACTCTGCTACTGGGCAAAAGATGTTTCTATCCCCTTCAATGGAGAAAAGATGGAAATCCAACGCCGAAGTTGCTCCAAATTGCCCTCGCTGTGCTTCTCCCAACACGAAATTCTGCTACTACAATAACTACAGCTTGTCACAGCCGAGGTATTTTTGCAAGGGTTGTCGAAGGTACTGGACGAAAGGAGGGTCACTGAGAAATGTTCCTGTAGGAGGTGGTTGTCGCAAGTATCGCCGAGCCAAGTCGTCTAAGGTCTCCCAGAATGATCGTGCTGCGGTTTCGGTGAGTTATTGGAGGACTAATGAGACGACATTAGCCTGTTCCTCGAATAATATTGACTCAGTGACTCAACAAGGTGGAGCTAATGGGTCTGATATTGATCTAGCCGTTGTTTTCGCTAAGTTCTTGAATCAAGACCTGAGTTATGAGCCCGAGTTTACTGGTGAAGATTTGGTTGATGAGGGCTGTGATCAAATGGTTAATGTATCGAGTTCTTCAACTCCATCTGATCACAGCTTACAGAATGATGCGATGATGGAAAGCCTGAAGCGGTCTGATCTAATCCAGGAATCCAGTTTGCTTGAAGGGAAATATCAGGGGCTTGTAGGAGAGGATCAACGACTTGAAGAAGAGAGAATTCAGGAACTCATAGAAAGTCAAGAAATGAATGCATTTGGGTTGCAGAATTTACTGAGTGATGAAATTGTACAAGATGCTTTGTGGTCTGATGATGCAACCTTGCCGAATTTCCCTAATTGGCAGCCCGTGGTACAATTGCAAGATTTTGATTCATTTCCAGTTGATGATCGACTAAAGATTTCATCCAATTTTATCAGCGATAGTAATTGGAGTTCTTTGGATGTCTCGGGGTTTGAGGTTTTTTCAAGACCTTAATATATACTTTATTATATATCAACTTTTTTCTATTTTTTATGTTATGATTTATTCACTTTTTTCTCTCTTTCTTAAAGAATCATAATTGTAATTGTGTTGTTGGAAATTTGTTGAAAGAACAAGATTAATGGAAATATTTAAAGTTAAATTAAAAATGGAGTCCATTCATTTTATAATCAAAACTTTGTTGAAATTTAATACTATCATATATTCTTTAACATAAAATATTAATATGATTTAAATAAGTTATAGATGAATAAAAAATTGATCTTGAAATATTTTTGGTTGACATATTTTGATAAAGTCAAAATCTTTTAAATAATTTTATCCCATATTAGAAAAAAAAAAACTTCATAATAATTATAAAATGGGTAGTAGAAAATTTTTAAAAATAACCTCAATGGCATCTATCTTGTCAAAGGAGAGATCAGGTCCTTTGTAAAGTGGACTTTGATATTCTAGGATTAAGAGAACAATAACATCTAAGGTAGAGTAAATTAGATGTTCTATTAATATTAACAAATAATACAATTTTTTCAATTATATACAATGACCAACAATATAATTAAAGTGTTAAAATAAAGGATAAAAGAAATAAATTGCAAACTCAAATTTTAATGTCGTTCGGTGAACCTATATCCATAAGTAATAAACCGTACTTGAGACTTGTATTCCTTCACAAGCCTAAGCTAAAGTGTACAATTGTCATGTGATGAATCAACAACAAGTTTTTTTAACGCCACAAAGATATTCTATCTTCAAGATTTTCTCTTTGTGACAATACCTCACAAATACTAAGATTTTTTTCTCAAACTCTCAAGAGTCTACAAATATGATTTGTTATCATAGAGTTATTCTCTCAATAGAGTGGATTTCTCAATAGATTATGTAAATATCTTTGTATCTTACTAGATAAAACTTAATAAATTGAAAAGTATTGAAGTACTGTAAAAATAAGGATATATACTATCATAAAATATTATAAAGGTTTTAATGCTTAAATATGAGTATGATTAAAAAATAATTGTTTTAAAGTGATTTTTCTCATAAAATAGCTTGTATATGATATATTTTTCAATTCTCTGCATAATTCTATAATTAGGCAAGCTATATATATATATATATATATATATATATATATATATATATATATATATATATATAGCAAAAACCAGTCATTTATAGTTGTAATTGTTCTCTAACAACTAAAATGGTCAATCGGTTAAGATTGCTCTAGACAATCAATCGATTAGTTTTTATAAAAATTTTAGGTGTTCATCATAGATGAATAAGAAGTCGATTGATTCATTTGGTATTACAAAATAGTTGAACAGTTCATATCGAATTTCAGTTTTGACAATTTTAATCTTAGTGAATTTTTAGAACAAATTTCATTAATCCTTTTGAATGCATCTTAACTGAAGCGTGTGCATTCAATTTCATTTGTGCTATCAAAGAGAATATAAAGATTTATATTGAGCACTAAAAATGAATTCTAAAACTAAGTCTTTATTTTTCTTCCTTGTTGGAGTTTTGTCATGCTTGTTAATATGTTCTTCGTATAAAATATGTTTAAAGTTTTTTCTCAATTAAGCATATTACTAGTTCAATTTTCACATTATTGTTATCATCAAAATATATATTTTAATATAAATATATGACCTAAAGGTCAACAATCTCCTATTTGTTTTTATGATGAAAATTAATATACAACTTATATATAAAATACATCTTCACTCTATCTTTTGCAGTGCAATATATAGAAAACATTTAAACAAGCTAGCATAATCTAAGTAAATCAGATAAAATTGTATTTTAAATACTTATACATCAAGATATTAAAGTTTACCACCCTAAATATATGCATATATTATTGAACTACAATTCAGCCCTTTTGCAATAATTCAATTCATATGTATTTTCTCACCTTTTGACGTTAACAAAAACATAATATGTGTTATAAAAAAATGAATAATTAATATAGAAGACCATAGACATCAAAATATAATCAAAAGACACAAGAGAGAAATACATTGCTTGATATGAATTCTTCTATTATTCCAAAGTGTAAAGAATACAAGACAAATGGTCTATTTATAGGAGAAGAAAATGAACTCAAAGGTTATGGAAATTCAAGAGACTAAACTCAAGAGTCATGGACATCCAATACATATAAATATGAATTTATTAGGAATTTATAACACTTCCCCGTGCTTTAAAATTCAATGGAGGACTTTATATAGATATATCAAGATCCATATATGAATACTTCAGATTCAATAAAATAATGTCCTCATTAAAACATTGCAAGGGAAAACCTAACCTAGTGTTTTTTACACCAATTTTTATCTTCAAGATTTTCTCTTTGTGACAATACCTCATAAATACTAAGATTTTTTCTCAAACTCTAAAGAGTTTATAAATATGATTTTGTTATCACAGAGTTATTCTCTCAATAGATAATCTAAATATTTTTGTATCTCACTAGATAACACTTAATAAATTAAAACGTATTTGATCTAGCTAGCATATGGATTTGATAAGAATTTGTTTGTCTTGCATGGTTTAGATTAGATTTATCTATTTATCAGATAAACATTTTTGTTTTTTCATTTAAAAATCAGTGTGTATTAAGTTTAAAAACATGGATTTATTATAAACTTTGAAGAAAATAAATGTTGTACTTACACTTTAAAATTTTATCAGCAACTAGAAAACTATCATTAAATAGCACATATACTAATTTATTGTTTGTTTCTCTTACATTAAACTTACAACCCAGTTAATTATAATATATGTTGCGTGAAATAATAAATTAATTTGTAGTGTACGCACGTGTCAAGGTAATTTACTCTGAGTATCCTCCAGTGTTGCCATTATTTGCTCGATTTCGATAGCAACTCTGCAAAAGCAATTTCAAAATAATAGCGCCATCGTCATCATCTTTTTCTTATCTCCCCCCTAATATTTAGAAATCTTATCTTATTATACTAATTACTTCTCATTTCACATGTATAAAAAGAAATGCTTCTTCCTTCCCCTTTATTTTTATTTATTATTTTTGCTCGTAGGTTGTCCTAATAGGAGCAAATGAGAGAAAATCATAGTTTTTTTACTTATAATTTACCAAAAGTTCAAAGTACATTCTCGATAATATGTCTTACAAGAGTGTCTAAACAATAATCAAATGTCATTAGTATATAAACTAAATTAGAGAAATTATAATTATTGATCATTTGTGTTTATCTCGTTCAAGAACTTTCACTTACCCCTAGTTTTATGGGAAATTGCCAAATGTTGTTCTTGCTGCCTCCAAGAGTTTCTGCGAATTTAAATAAGAAACGCAGTGTATGCATGTCATTAATTAAAAAAAAAAAAATCAGGATATAGAAAACGATCAACTATTAATATTATCCATACCAGCATGAAGTCACCGAGTCCGCCCGGTTCTGCCTCTCCTGTAATTTTCCTATACATATGTTCATTGTCTCCCATGGTCAGTTGAAAATCTTAAATTGATATGTTAAGTTTCTTAATTGCTTTCGAATTTTTTTAACCTTAGAATTTGGAGATGCTATAAATGTTTTTTGGAATAGAGATGTCAGGACCCCTCTATTTGTTCATTTGAGTTTTAAATGGACGGCCCACTTCATCATGGCCCTTCGGAGATAAAATGAGACTAACGGATCTCCTCCACTTCTCGAAGCCTTTTCCCATCCACCTCAAACTTGATTCATTTTCCCATTATTATAACAACTGAGAAAACTATAGTTACAGGGTGTGCTTGAATGCCATAAAAATAATTTAAAATCATCAAATAAATTTAATTTAAAACAAAAAAATATATATTTTTTAAAAGTATTTTTGAAATAATGTGTTAAACATCCCGAATTCTAATTTTTCAAGCTTAATTGCTTGTGTAACGTGAAACCTCCTACCAAATTAATCACACCAGTTGTTTCTCGAGACCATCCAAGAATTCAATTCAAAAGATGGGATCCTTTCCTTGCAAAGTATGATCATTGTACTACAACGAGGAATAATAATATGAACTTTGAATCAAATTACTGTACCTAATCAAGATGTTTTCATCAACCTCCCCGCATTCACAGACGCTGCGACCTCTGGTGAAAGGTATCTCTGTATTGTCCCACTCTGTCAACGAATAATATAGCAATTGAACCTAGCTTGTTACGGAATCACATAGGTGCAATGGGCCTTAATTAAGCTTGATTTCAGCAAATGATGATGTAAGAACATGAAAGTGCAATGGGCCTTAATTAAGCTTGATTTCAGCAAATGATGATGTAAGAACATGAAAAAACTTTAATTTAATATAAAAAACAAAAATAGTTTTTTTTATTTTTTTTAAAAATGCTTTTAAAACGTAAAATGCAAAACAGAGCTTTAAAAAGAGCTTGCGAGCGGTGGCATTCACCTAGATGCCAGAAAGCAGTCGCAATATTCTCGTCATCCTTGCTTTGCTCAAAGTCAGTGACATTAATCTTGAAACGAATATCAGGCCCCATTGCCTTCATCAGATTGCGAAGAAATTGCTTGGCATTCTGCTCATGGTCATCGTATATGTTCTGTTAACATTCAGGGATCGATATTGTGATACACTTGCATTCCATTTGTACAATCAGATTTGGACGAGTATATATTTCAGTTATGAGGTCAAGATCTTTGAAGAAAAGATGGAGTTGAACTAGAACTCACAAACCTGTTCTCCAACAACTGGAGTTCGAAGATTGAGGTCCTGAAAAATACAGTCATGTGAGAGAACATCTTCCAATAAGTGTTCGCTTCTCGAGTTGATGGCATGGAGTAACTTTCGGATCAGCATGCCAGTTTCATCAGGAGCGAATTCCGAAGATGAACCAGGTGCGTCTTGACTGCACCACACTAATTTCCTCCGGTCCTTTCTGTTCTTTGCTGCTACATTTAGTTGCCTTTTTGTCGCTGATGATAGCTGAGGAAATATGGACTTGGGGATAGGAGAACGGACATTACTGCTGACTACTGGGTTGCTGCTCAAACACCTTGCATTAAAACTATTTGGTTGGACTAATGACAGTTTGTGATTTAGGGTTTTTCTCAAACTCACGCAGGCTCCTAGACAGCAATGACTCATTGATGCCAAGGCTCGGTGTAAGAGCGGACAGGAGTGTTATAACCTAGCTCGGAGAGACAGATGATACATACATACATATATATATATATATACATACATACATACATATATATATATATATATATATATAGAGAGAGAGAGAGAGAGAGAGAGGGGGGGGGGTAATTAAATATCACTTTTTATTTAATTGCTTGATGGAGGGTCTAGGCATCTTAGCTTGCCGTATTCCAAGATTTTTAGTGAAGCAAGGAAGCCGATCTTCCTTTGTTTTTGGGATGAGAAAATAGGTGTGAAAGGTAATGCAATGGCTTTTTCACATTGATTTAAACTAGGCCCAAGAGTTGTTAAGCCCATAAGGATTTGATTGATGGGCTTAGTTTCCGTTTTGACTTGCCCTTTTTGGCATCAATTAGGCGATTTTACCTTTGACGAGAATATCAAATATGCTTCCACAAAGCTTCCGGCTACCAATAGTGAATACAATTTCAACCGTGCTATTCAATTTCAACCAAATTTTCCAACACTATTTTGGAGATTTCACCTTTTGTTTCAGCCTCTTCTAGTCCATCTCATCTATTATAGGTTGAATTCAACAAAAAAATTATTTATTTAATATTTTGTGTTCTGATACACAATGAAACGACCACGTTTTTATTTGTTTTTTAATATTTTGTACCAACAAAAAAAAAACATTCAAGTATATATACCTTAATCATATATACTTGGTTATTATTAAAATCATCATACTACTATCACTCTGTAGCCGACAACTGGTGAAATATTGCTGTCTTTTCAATTGACAAAATTGCAAATAGAATAATGTTATGTTTTTTTAGGTGGGTTGAGCTTTCAAGCTCGGTTTCAAATGTATTTTAAAAAGTTTTTAATAATTTTTATTTTTATTTTTTATTTTAAATTAATTTTTTAATATTTTTAGATTATTTTAATGTATTAATATCAAAAATAATTTTTTTAAAATAAAAAATAATATTTTTATATTTTTCTGAATAAAAAAATATTTTAAAAAACAAATTCAATCTTATTAACAAACCGTCAAATAAAGTTAAATGACATTATTTTATGGCACTGCTGTGATAGATGTGGAAGGTGCTGCCCTCTGATACTGTCTTTGATATATTATATATTCGAGCTGTGGAATATTCCCAGATATTTGTAAGAAACTTCAAGAGAGAGCATCAAACACAGCGCGATCTAAGGTGAAGAGTCGGAAATGTAAGTAAATATACCAACAAAACATTTATAATCGGCAAAAATATTTATGTACTGCTGCCACTTGCCTGCAACTCCATGGTCTGTGTTCTCGATCAACTAAAAATCCCTTCCTATTCTGTAGCTGTCGTGTGAGTTGTGTTACAACTTGCATCAGGGCCCCGGGTGTATGACACTAACTAGTTGCAATACGATCATCTCCATAATGGCTGTGCTCGAACCAGAAAACCATTATGCTCTTTGAATTGCCTAATGATTTGATCTGACTTGTCCCCAATGGACGTGATGTTTGCCGAAGAATTTGAAATCTGCTTTGCAAGTTTCGAGTTCGAGTTATAACATGTTTATTTCGTAAAAATATGAGACAATCTAAGTTTAATTCGTTTAACTCAGGCTAAAGATAGAATTTATTCAAATCCAAAATAAAAAAAGAAAGATTTGATCAGACCCCATGATTTCTACCCCAGAAAAAGTAAAGAACTGGCCCTGATGCATTTCATTAGTTCGTTTACAGGTTCCTTACTTTTGCCTTCTATGTTTTCAACTATTGTACTGTGATTTCTTACAAGAAAAATAAAAAATAGAGGTGATCCCAAGTTGAAATTAATCGTCATGATCATATTTGAATCCCAAGTACTGTGATTCCAGTATTTCAGCAAGAGGGATGGTTTCCTCATTCTAAAGAAAACAATTCTAAAAAAATAAAAAGGTATAAATGTTTAAAATAAGATTTGAAATAATTAATTTGTTATGTATACGATGAAACTTCTTGAATATATTATGTTTGATATTTCTACGTTTCCTTTCTTTATACACCACCGATATATTTGCTGGGAAGAACGATGGGTCAGTATCAAAGCATCAATCAAAATAATAAAATACGAGAAAAATAGTCAGACCAATAGTGATGGGTGGGAGGAATCACTTGCCCCACCTCCACAACTTCTTCCATACATTTTTTTGAGCCAAGAACTTGTTCCAGCCATGGGCCACATTATCCCTTAACCATTAATTAATCCAACCTGCTTTCAAGTCGGGTCACTAGACATTTGTGCAATGCAAGACCCACCCATATGAAAGTTCATCTTCTTTCTTTCTTTTTATTTCTAAACTATTTCCCTTCATGTCTTCTTGTTGGGCCATCACTTGATTTTGGAGCTAAATTACGAGCCACATATCTAACAAAGATTTGGTGTTTGAAAGTTAGTGTGTTTATTGTACTTACCCTAAGAAACTTGTCCATGAATTGATAGTAGATATGTTTTCTTTATGTAATTTACAATTAAAGGGAACATAGCAATATTTCGAGGATTTTTTTTTTTATTTCACTACATTTTAGAATTTTTATTATTATTTGTAAATCTAAGACCCTTTAGCATCAACATCATAAATTGCACGAATTTGTTATCATTAAATTACTCTTTTTCTTTTGGATTTAAACAAGGGTTAATGTGTAGATTACATCAAAATTAAATGTTCTTTTCATATTTTAATATATGTTTTAAGATTGAGTTATCGTAAATCACAAACCGTCTTAATATTTGGTCTCTAATGGTATTTGTGTTTTAGGTGTTTTTATATTGTACTCTACTCACCTCCACATCACAAGAAATAAAAGACATAACATTTTATTTATAAAAAACCTAAAAGCCCTATAAATTAAAATTTTTAATGTCTCTTAAATAACATCACATATATTATTTTAGGTTAAGTTTAAAGATACTCAATCAAGTCCTAATTAAACACTACATGTTGTCATAATCAATATTCTATATAAGTTTGATATAAATAATGGATGATTGTCCATGACTATATTGAGATTCATTGGAAAGGTTATGCAAAATGGATTATTTTATAATGAAGTTGAGGGTATTACACATCATCTAATCCAAAAAATATTAGTGAAGATAATATTAAATGCAAAAAAAAAAAAAAAAAAAAAAGTCTCGACTAGATGTTGTCACGATACATTTTCTATAAAAAAATATCATGGAGAACCATATGTTCTTTACGAGACCATGGTAAAAAAAATATTTGAATCATCTTTTAGTTCTAGCAATGTGCATAAAGTTATAGATAACAATAGTGATCCTTATGAATGAGATGAGTTGTAGATAACATTTTTGTTAATTATAATTGGTTGTAATTCATTAACTGAGGTTATCAATCAGGAGAAAATGTTAATGTTACTTTGAATTTACTATATATGGGTTATGAAAGAAAAATAAAGTGTTATAGTATGTATTTTATCAATGGACATGCTTTTAATACTTAAAAAGTATGGCCAGGGTAGAAAAAACATATAATGGTAGGGTTTGTGCTAAGAGATTAACTTCTAGTGAGTTCGAAGTTGACTATTATGGAAAGTTAGAAGAGGTTATTGAATTATAATATCATAGCAAGTCGAAAAAAGTCTTTTCATTCAAATGTTGTTGGTATTTACCAATGATATAACAATCACAGTAGATCCTCATCATGGTTTTGTCAAAAATAATACAAAGGCTAGACTTTGCAACGCTGATAATACCTGCATTTTCATCAAGTAATGCAAACATGTTTCTAATTTATACACTCCTTCCTTTATAAAGGACTTATTGGCTAGAAAAATCAACTTAATATAATAAATAGCTTTAAACCTCTCGGGAAAATACCAATGGATATTAAGAATTAATGATTCCTTATGTAATGAACAATTTTTGTTTCTAGATTCTATGTATCCCTTATCTATTTATCTATCCTAATAGCACTTAAAATCACAACACAACATAAACTTTTCATGTCCCCTACTTTGTTATTTTTTTATTTAATTGGTTTCTTTGTTAAATTGATTGTGATGTTTAGTTTGTGATTTTTGTATGATAAAATATTAGTAAAATATTATGTGGAATTATTTAAAAATTATATTATATTGAAATTGTTTTGTAATAAAAATATTAAAATAACAATCAAAATTAAATTGAAATTCTACATTGTTCTAAGAGGTTAATGTCTCAAAGCTTAAATTAAATAAACTTATATTGGAAAGTTAGAAGATATAGATATTAAATAAAATCAGCTTGATTGTGGCAATCAAATTGAAATTGATTTGCATTTGCAAGTAAATAAATTTTGAATAATATTTTGTATAAGGGAAGCACTAAAAAATTATGTTATTATGTTATAATAAATATTATTGGTTTGGCTCAAGTTAAATAATAAACTTTGATTATATTTTGAATAATGACATGACTTTTTATGATGAAGATATATGTCTGGCAAACAATGCAACAACGCAAGTAATTCTTCAAGAAAATAAATACTTTGAGTTATTTCATATTAACCAAAGCTAATGTCACTATAATATCAGGTCCAACAGACATGATTAAAGGCTTGAAAAAGCTAATATTGTGTTACCAAATAACACAAGACTGAGCATCAAAGATGCATTATATTCACCTGAATCCATAAGAAATTTACTCAGTTTTAAGGATATACATGCTAATGGTTATCATATTGAAACAACAATAAAAATATAAGGAATATCTTTATATTACTGCATGTATTTTAGGCTAGAAGCTTGTACTTGAGAAACTACATGCTTTCTCTTTTGAAATTTATTATATGATCATGAAATCTATTGAATCAAACATTGTGATACACTATAAGTGTTTTGATCTAAAACAATTTATGTTTTGGCATGATCGACTTGGACATCCAAAATCAATAATGATAAGATGAATTATTGAGAATTCATATGGGCATCCCTTAAGGAGCTTGACGATTCTTTTACCAAGTGAAAATCATGTGTTGCATGTCTCAAGGTAAATTAATTAACAAACCATCTTCATCAAAGGTTCTTATAGAATCACCATCTATTCATCCACAATGTGTTCCTTTTAGATATTTTATGGTATTGACTGATGCATCAAGTAAATGGTCACATGTTTGTTTACTTTCCAGTTAAAATATTGCATTTGCTAGATTAATAACACAAATTATCAAACTATGAGCGTAATTTCCTGATTATCATATCAAGAAAATTTGACTGAACAATGTTGGCGAGTTCACTTCTCAAGCATTTAATCGTTTTTACGTTTCTATTGGAATTGATGTTGAATATCTTGTTGCTTATGTATATACTCAAAATGGTCTAGCATAATCATTTATAAAATAACTTCAATTAATTGCAAGACCATTACTTATGAAATCAAAATTGCGTAGATCTATTTAGGGATATGCTATATTACATGTTACATTACTAGTTAGAATTAGATCAAATATTTACCATAATTATTTTTTTTTATAACTTGTTTATGGTATACCACCAAATATATTTTATCTATGAACTTTTGGTTGTAAGATATATGTGCTTGTAGCACCCCCACAAAGGACTAAGATGGGTCTACAATGAAGAATAGGAATTTATGTTGGTTTTGATTCCCCATCTATTATTAGATTTCTTTAATCTTCGATTGATGATGTTTTTAAGACATATTTTGAAGACTGTCATTTTGATGAGAACATTTTCCTATCATTAGGGAAAGCAAATTCAGTGCCCGAAGCATAACAAGAAATTACTTGGAGTAACTTGAAGTTATCTCAATTTGATTCAAGGACAAATCAATGTGAACTTGAAGTTCAAAGGATAATTCATTTCCAAAATATTGCAAATCAATTACCAGATGTTTTCACCAGTAGTGAAAAGATAGTTAAATCTCATATTTCTACTGCAAATACTCCATCTAGAATTAAAATTCCTTAAGAAAAAAGATCAACATAGTAGCAAATGAATTTATACCATGCCTGAAGCGTGGAAGATCTATTGGAGCTAAAGATAAAAATTCTAGAAAACAAAAACTTCAACAATAGATGATGGTACTCTTGGAGAGTACTCACTCACAAAACAAACATCAAACTTATATCCAAATCATCTTTTAATACTGATCCCCTTGAAGAGGGATCTCTTGAAGAAACCAGGTACCTGAAAATAATGAAGTCTCTATAAACTATGTTCATACAAGAGAGATTTTGGAACGAGATAAAATTATAATAGATGATGTATTTGCATTTAAGGTTGCTTTTGGTATCACCAGAAGTGATGATGAATTTGAACCACAAACTATTGAAGAATATCGATATAGAAATGATTGGCTAATTTGGAAAGAAGCAATCCAAACAGAGTTAAACTCACTAACAAAAAATGAAGTGTTTGGACCTGTAGTCCATATACCTAAAGGTGTTATACCCGTTGGATATAAGTGGATTTTTGTTAGAAAATAAAATGATAACAATGAAATTATACGATATAAGGCACGATTTTTTGCACAAGGTTTCTCACAGAGATCCAACATTGATCATGAGAAAACTTATTTTCTAGTGATGGATGCAATCACTTTTAGATTTTTAATTGGTTTAGCTGTCTTAAAAACATTAGATATGCATTTAATGGATGTAGTTGCAGCATATCTGTATGGATCATTAGATAAAGACATCTATATGAAAATCCCTAAAGGATTTACAATGACTGAAGCCTATGTAATTAACCCATAATTGTTTATTCTATTAAACTACAAAAATCTTTATATGGGTTGAAGCAATATGGTTGGATGTGGTATAATTATTTTAATAAATACCTCTTAAAAAGGGGGGTTGAGAATGATGAGATTTGTCAGTGCATTTTTATTAAAAAAATATTCAGATTTGCTATTATTACAGTATATGTTGATGACTTAAATATTATTGGTACTCCTGAAGAGCTCACAAAAACTGCAACCTATTTGAAAAATGAATTTGAGATGAAAGATCATGGAAAGACAAAAAAAATTCTTGGTTTACAAAGCAAATATCTTTCACATGGAATATTTGTACATCAATTGATGTATGTAGAAAAAGTCCTAAAGCATTTTTATATGACAATGCTCATCCTTTGAGTACACCTATAGTTGTTCGATCACTTAATGCAAAAAAGACCATTTTCAACCTCCAGAAGAGGATGAAGAAATTCTTGGTCCTGAAGTGTCATATCTATGTGCTATTGGAGCACTTATATATCTTGCAAATTGTACAAGACCAGATATAGCTTTTACAGTAAATATTTTGGCAA